>SSNS01001020.1:8939-76006 GCA_006937985.1 Aphyosemion australe
ACTGAGAAATTGTTTTTTACTTGTTATTTTTAAAATATGATCACTCTGAGTCATGCAGGCTGAACGTGAAAAGAGTCTTCCACCCCTATTTCCTGCATTAGCCGCGGATAGAAAATAGACAAGGAAACGCTCGGGTGAGAAAAAACACAGATCTATGTCACACTGTAAATTAACATTCATGGACTCAACTATCATGGCTCATGACGGGGAAGGCTGTTGCTGATTTAGCGTAGCAGAGTGCTTCTCGGCTAGTAGATGTTAACCGTTAGCATTAGCAACTCCGCATTATGGCAGAACTCCTCCAGGCTTGTGTTATTTGTGGAGATAAAACATCAGTGCTGCAAAGCAAACAGTCAGTGGTAGAGTCGTGTTGCTGTTAGCCAATCAGAGGCGAGATGGATTTTCTGCTCCCCTCTCCTCTGACCAAGTTCTACTTCCTGAAAGAGGAGCGCGAGAGATCGTCTCACAAGCCATTCTTTTATACTAGAGACCAGTGCAAATGTATTGAAATGAGTGAACTTGGTCTTTAATAAATATTTTCATCCGTTTTGCATTTTTTCATCACTCTCATTATGAAATGTGCTTCTTTGTGTCTTCTCATGAAATATTCCAGTTGGGGACAGTATCACTGGCACTTTTTCGCACTCTCATCGGTTTATACTGTGAAGATGTGATGCTGCAGCTCATACTGAGGTGAGTGGCACTCATCCTGACTTACCCGTTTATGAAGAAAGCATGACACGATGAGCTCCTACTATCATCATCTGTCTGCTCACTCCTCCTCCTCCCATCATCCCCCTAACACCTCCCACTGGCATTCTTGACGTGCCGTTCTGCCTCTACAGGTACCTGATCCCCTGCAACCACATGATGATGAGTCAGAGGCGTGTGGTGAGGGAGAGGGACTTCTACTCAACGTCAGCAGCCAAGATGCTGGCGCTGACGCCGTCCTGCTGCTCTCCTGATCACAGCCCCCCGCCCCTCCGACAGTTGGACTCCATCCTTTTTTCTAAGGGGGGAGCAGAGACTCCCAGCAGCTCCAGCACTGCAGGTAACTGAGATATGTAAGGAAAACACGGTTTTGTTGATTTGACTCACAGTTTTCCAACATCATTTCAATCGATTATGGTGACAGCTGCAGTGATATGGGAAGGCGTTGATGTTTCTACAAACAACGCATTGATTTAGGAGGTTGTAAAAAATTGCAAGTTACACCAGAATTCTGGTAACGTAAGATGAGTTCCTTCACAAAAATGATTTAAAGCATGTCTCAGACAGCTATAGGAACAAAAACCAAATAAAGATAATTTATACATCACATGTAGGAGGATTTACCCCAACAACTAAAATTAGATTTTACATTGAAATGCAAGATTTGTATGTGAGCCTAAAGTCCTTGTCTAGTGAGTCTAATATGGTGTTTTCAGTGTTTTTGAAAGTTTTTTTTAATTTTAAATAACATGCTTGAAGTGGAAACTGGCATTAGACCTGCAGATGTGCTGCATTTGTGGTGCAGACACACACTGTGACTGGTTAAATTAGTTTAAAAGTTAATTTTTTATAATGTTTTACTGTTATGGACATATAATTTGAGTCTTTAATGTTAGAAGTTATGAGACGAGGACATTAAATCCTCTCCTTTTTGTTTAAAGACCAAGTTCACTGAGAAACCGCAGTCACTCTGAGTTTAACATGCAGCAATGTGAAAATAGTCTTCTACCCCTATTTCCTGCATTAGCTTCTGATAGAAAATAGATGGAGAAATGCTTGGATTAAAAAAGCCTGACAATTGCACATCACACTGAAAATTAACATTCATAGACTCACCCATCTTGGCTCACGACGGGAAAGGCTGTTGTTGGTTTAGCATCCAGGAGAAAGAAGAAAACGTCTCAGCTACTAGAAGCTAACCGTTAGCATTAGCAACTCCACAAAACGGCACAAATGCTTCAGGCTTATGTTATTTGTTACAGTCTGTTCAGAACACCATAAGGTGTTGATCTATGTTTAACTGGGACTTGAGCACAGATGAAGTCCTGCTGTAAATATTTCATTTATGCCTTTACCAGATGAACAGAAGAGCTTCTCAGAGGAGGATGACGATTCTGGTAACTCCTGCACCATTGGCTCAGAAATCTACCTGGATGTGAGTTACCTTCATTACCTCTACGACGCCCGGCTCAGCATCAGCAGCTGCATACGGGCCTGTCAGGTTTGGTCAGCCTCGTATGACGCAGAGGACCCTCCTCCTGAGAAATACCAGCCGGGTGTCCTCGAGGAGTCGATGCTGGAGGGCCGACAAACCCAGACAGCTCTGAAGCGAGTCCCACAGCTGCTGGTGTCAAATGCTCGGCCCGGTTTGCCACCGGGCAGAGAGCCGTCCTCGATCCACCAGCTGGAGCTGGAGTGGGATGATAGTTACGATGCATGTCCGGTGCAGACGGCCGAGACTCCCGCAGAGAGCAAACCTGCACAGCTGTCTCAAGCTGAGCCTCCAAAACACATCCAGGAGATGAGGAGAACCGCCATCATGCTGGTGAAAGGCTCTTACATTGAGGAAAATGAGTTCCAGGATGACGTCATGGTGTATGATCTAGTTGCAAAGAAAGACAGCTCTGAGGCCAAGCACACAAACTGCAAACTGAGTGCTCCGCCCTTAGAGGAAACCCAGTCCGATCCAGCACATGTCCCCCTAAAAAATGGGCTAACACTTCCCACCTCTTTGATGTCCGACAATGACAAGAACAAGGCAAAGGCCAAAGGTCAGACGGATTGTAATGGAAACCTCCAAAACGCGACTCCCGTTGAGTCGGGCGAGGATCTTTTAGCTCAGTACGAGGAGCTGATTCGTACTCTGGACTCAGAAGCAGGTGGGAAACGGGTCAAAGGGGACGGCGAGCTAAAGAAACCCGTCTCAGCTGTGGAGGAGGAGGAGGAGGAAGAGATGGACTTCACTTCCTTTTCTGCTGAAACACCAGAACCAGAGAAACTGCAGTCCCCATTTGGGACAGCTCAGAGGCTTCGCAGTGGAAGTTCAAATAGATGCTATTCAGTTCCTTTTACAGGTGAGTCACAGGAACTCTTGTCTTTTTACACATATAGAACAATAAATAAACTCTCTTCTTCCTACAGGTCCCTTTATAAGTGTGCTGTTCTCTCGTTTGGAAAACATGCTCACCAACACGCTTCACGTCAACCTGCTGTTGACCGGCATCCTGGCCCAGTTGGCCGCCTACCCCCAGCCCCTCCTTCGCTCATTTCTCCTCAACACCAACTTGGTTTTTCAGCCAACAGTTCGCTCTCTTTACCAGGTAACTAAAAAAAACAGCCTGACTCGTGGAGTTCCACTTTCACACGTGAGCCAGAAATGTACGCTTATGAGTCCGGTGAATAAAGCTGTTGGGTGGAATCGTGTCCTCCAGGTGCTCGCCACAGTGAAGAACCAGATAGAAGAGCTGAGTGCGAGCAGGCGGGACTTTGCAGAGAGGATCACGGCGGCGCAGCACTGGCTGTTAGCGAGGGAGGCTTCATTCACAACTACAGGTGATATTAATGTTCTCTAATTCAAACTCCAGTGTACTCCAATTACTAAAAACGATAAAGGAAAATGAGTGAGATTAGGTCTAATCCATGTCCTTAAGCCTTTTAGCTGAGCTGCACAAGCTGAAAAAAAAATCTGAGAAATGTTCACATGAATGGCGAGAATGACAATCAAAAGGCAGATTTTAGTTATTTATATTTTCCAACAGACCTTCGCTACTTCTCTTTTTAATCAGACAGGAGGAAATGGGAAAATTACCATAGCATCAGGACATTAATGCTGCAATAGCAAATCTCCAAAACAAGCTAGCTTTTAAACTAGGGGTGGGACTCGATTAAAAAAATTAATCTAATTAATCAGAGGCTTTGTGATTAATTAATCTTGATTAATCGCATTTTAATCGTTCAAGAAAATTTGCCCTGAAAGTAATTTTTTTAAATTAAAAATAATGAGACAGAGAATCAAACAATAGGCATGAACATTATTATTGTAAACTCAAGCTCCTTTCATTTATAAAAGAAAAAGTTTTTAAATTGTATTTCAATTCAAAACAGGAGATTAAAAAAAATATCACTGGCAAAAATCGGACAGACCTAGAAGTACAATACTAGTTTAAGTACATTTTGATAATTGTAATTTCTTTAAAAATCATCTTCATAATGGGTGGATAGAAAGTGTGTACAATTTGATTTGATTTATCAGTGTTAGACAGAAATGAAGGCAAACACACACGAGGGATTTCTGATCACTCATTTGCTTTGTGTTTGGGGCACATAAAAATGTTTGCATGGTCTTGTAGCCAAGGTTCAGAGGTTTCTTTAGAGGTGCAGCTTGATGATATTTATTGATATTTAGGGCATGCATTTTGCTGCTAAAGTTCAACGTCCCCCAATCGGGTGACCCTCTGACTTTAACAGTTAAATGCGTTATTTTTTACTAATTAATTAATCATAATTAACGCGTTAAATTCCCATCCCTATTTTAAACACAAACAAAGTCACAGGACTCTCACCCCTTCCGTTGGCTATCATCCCTAGGCCACGCCCCCCTGATATGGGAACGCACATTGGACCTAGAAAACTGCGACTGGCGTTTAGCGCGCTCTCGTTTACTGTGGCAAACACATTTTGTTTTCCGTGACTTCAAATGGTGTTTTTCTTTCTTCTGACTGTGAGTTCTTCTTCCTCTCAGATAAAGGTGGCAGCAGTGGCTCCAGGCACCAGGATGGAGGGAGGATCTTGAAGAATTCTCCTCCACCGAAACCCAAAGCCATCTCTCTGGACCAGACAGAGGTCTTCGCTACCGTCCTCTTCGCCGAGTTCCTCAAAGAACTGTCTGCAATCGCACAGGAGCACTCCATCCTATCCTACATTCCTGTGGAGGAGTAATAGAGTCGTGAATAACTCACTCAGTCAACTTTAGTTGCCTCATTCAGGAACTACTTGATGAATCAGTCCAGTGACTTGTTTTTTTTATTTTTAACAACAATTTAAAAACTATTTATGTTTTCGGAGCAGAATAATCCACTTCTTGTGTGATTTCATTCTATCAGTCTGTTAAACGTTTGGCAGCCAAATATGAGTGATTTCCTTCATTTATGCAAACTCCAGGTCCACTGACCAAAGACTGTAGAGCTGTTTTTGTTTCAGTAAATTTCCGCCCCTTTTGGGTTTGTCTTCTGCAACCAGCTCCAACCACGATGCTCGGTGTGGTTCTGGAGAGCGCTCAGGTGGCCTTCAGAAGAGTTGCCTCTATGCATCAGGACAATGAATGCTGACTGACCTTTACTTTTCTGTACTTGACTGGCAGCAGAAACACATCCAGGCCAACGCTTAAGCCCAGTTCACACAGCAGCACACGATTACCGTAAAACCTTTAAAGATAATCTTGTCAGATAATCCTACCTCTTGTGGTACGAGTGGTACAAAGGTGCTGCCTGTTGAATGTGACGTTTAGCCAATCAGAGAGCGAGGCGATGGAGGCGTGCAGCACACACCTCCTCCGCCATGTTTGTTTACTTTGAAGTCACATTTTATTTCACAAGAATTCCCGTCTGAGTGGAATATACCTGAGTGTGTGTATTTGCTGCACACCACACACTGTAGGACCAAAAACGGTATGTCCATGATGTTTTTTATCACCACGTGTGTTGTTCCACGGTTTGAAAATTGTCAGACAATCATAAAAATCCTGCCTTATGAACCGCGTGTCCAACAACATACAGCCGCCACAGCAAAATCAGGTCCAGCCAGGGTGTCACATCCTCCGTTTGCAAATGGGATGTAGGTTTGTAACGTTGAACCTCCTAATAAAGATTTAAAAAAGAATCTGACATAGGTTTGGTGCTAGGTTTACCTCTGCAGTGGGGCTTTGTTGTTGACACCCTGGCAGTGTGGGAGACGGGTCAGGGAGCATTTCTGTTAACTAATAATGGTGATTGATTGGTTAAAAAGTGTTAGCTTTAGCTAATGTTAGCCTAAATCCACAAAATTGATTCCAAGCTCGCCCAAATTATATTCAGCCAGCCAAAGCAAATCATACCCACAAAATCAGAATCTAAACCACCCAGCTGTGCAGGAAAACGCTCAGTTTGACAACACTGCTATTGCTGCTGTTTACGTCATCAGTGGTATAATGATGTTTGAATGAACAACCATATGATAATGAACTGACAGTGTGTAAAGCTTCAGGAGATGGTGTTTGCATGATATTTTAAAAAATTTGACTGATGTCTCGAGACGGCCATTTAGGTTTTAGCCCCACTCAGACTAGCTGTTAGCCTATCAATCCAACCAGAATCAAGATAGCTCTAATTCAGAGATAGTTAAGAGTGGGTATCTTTGTACAGAACATCACTCCAAAAGAGCGGAAGGATCTCTTTAAACTCCACAAAATATATTTAGGCAAATTCCTTGACTGGGATTGGTTGGGTGTTTTTCTGCTGAGTCATGGTGGTACCTCAGGAGTCCTTCAACACATATGTTTTCTGTGTGGATGAAGGTGTTTTCCTTTGATTTTTCTAAAGACAGACAAACCACAGGCAGGTTGATCAGTGCTGTATGTAATTTTAGAAATGCTTAATAATCTACATGTTGGACAGAAAAGGTTCTGGTGTAGAAACACTATGCAAATCAAGTATATTTAGGAGTATAATAATAAGATTGAAGCTTTTGTGATGATGGTTTGGGGTATTTAAACATTTTTCTTCTTGTTTTTAGTTATTGGGGATAGTAACGTATTTTTTAAAGCTGTGATGAGTCTAAAATGTCACGTTTGGGAGCGTTTTAGTTCTTTATCGGTTGAAAACAGAGTAAAATGAACCTGGAGCAATACGTTTTGAGATGCCTTTATTCTTTTAATCCTATCGTTGTAGCTGGTTGGTCAAAATGAGATTGCATGAGATCATTTCTTACAAATACTTGACACTCATGACTAAGATTTTATTATTAGTTGACATTTTGACAAATGTAATCAGGAGAAACCTCTTTAATTTAGGATTTTTTTCTTATTTCCACTCACATTTGTCTGTTTTTTATTTTTATTTTTTGGTTTTCTTTCATATTAAACTCAGTTTGGAATCAGAATCTTCTAAATTTTCATTATCTGAAAACATGAAAGAAGCAGTTAAATTAATTCATTCGGAAGATTGGAACATTTCTAAAAATGATCTGAACAGTTTTGATTCTGTTCATTTTAGAAAAAAGCTACAGAGCATTTCTATATTTCTACGTAGATTCTTTTCATTCTGGAGGTTTTTGAGGGTTGGACTCATCAACATTCAGATTCTTAGACGCTGTCCTGTTTTTATTAGACCTAAAAGATCAATTGTGCCTTCAAACAAACTGATTAAGATCATTATTTGATTCATTCTCAACTTTAATTTGTGGTTTTGATAATAAAAGTTTTCTCATTAAAATCTACTTAGATCCTATCTGATTGTATGCAGGTTGTGAAACTTATCACAGCACCTAGAAATGTAAATATGTGTCTAGATTGTCAGATTAGCTGATTTAGTCCTTTTTTGTTGTTGCACTTTACCAGCGCTTCCATCCCACGGTGCCACTCTGACCATCAGCACGCCCAGATCCTGCTTTAACGCCGCTGTGGGATAAATACAGTTTGTACTTTCATAGATTCAAATTCCAAAGATTTATTTCTTGAATGTTCGTGACTTCAGGCTGTTACATGTTGATGTTTGAGAAAAAGAATGCATATTTTAATAAAGAAAACTGGAGATATTTTAATGTTTCCTTTTTTTTACCCTTTGATAAGAAGAGAAATGTCAGATACACGTATGCACCTTTAAAGAACAAGATCAACACCAGATAACTCTAAATTAAATCAGGGAAAATCTATGTGTAAATTATTGGGTGAATGCTTGACTCATACGGCTCTAAATGTCTGTCCTGTCATGTAATCGTTTACATTTCTGATGTCCATATAAGAGCAGATGTTTTCTACATGGATGAACTGAACTACACCACCTAAAACCATGAAGCAGAAGATCCCCTGAGACCTCTGTACCTGAGAAGATGTTTGTACTAGAACATGACAAGCTCATAACATGCTTTAGGCACCAGGGGGCGCTCACTGACCACCGTACTGCACGAAAGTGGATCACCGTGTCAGCAGTTTCCTCTTGACTCACAAACGACCATGAAGGCCAATCTGCCAGAAGCTAATGGTGCATTAAGTTATATGATTAGGGTTATGTTAAATTATGTGCAAATCCTTAGAGCAGAAACAGTCTTGAGCCCCAGTTATCAAGCATTACTTACCCTAATGTTAAAGTCTGTTCCTGTATTTGTTCTTTTGCATCTTGGAGTTTGAGCATCTTTGCTCTTAGCCAATAATAAACTGAGGAATAAAGGCATTCCAGCAACAGCAAACTCTACATGGTGTTGTTGCCCGGCCTCTTATTACTATGCTGTATTTTATTGTTTGTTTTTAACTTTTCTTTAATGTTTCTTTGATCGTTTTTTATGATTATGTCACATTTTATCTGATGGTTTTTATATTATGTTGTATTGATGCGTTCAGCACCTTGGGTGTCGGCTTTGGTCGTGGAAGGGGCTTTATAAATGAATAAATGAAATGTATGAATAAAACAACAACTTTATTAGTTTTCAACACTCACATATATATACAGATTTGTTGTCTAATATCTTTGGTATTTACAACCTTTTTTTTGTGTATTTTAGCCATAATGTCCTCAGCAGACACGCCGTGACTCTTGCCCAGCCTTCATGACGTCTTCTGCTTCAGGATCTCCCTCACCAGAACCGGGTCAGCCCTCCCTCTGAGTTCTCTCTGAACCAGGCCCATGAGCTTGTTCAGAACTTTAGCGTTTCCATTTCGGATGGCACGAACCTGAAGTCAGAAAACCCCAAAATATCACAAAGTTTGAGATAAAATCCTACGTTTACTTGTGATCTTAAATCTGACTTCTGCATGTGAGCTCTGACCTCTGTGGGATGAGAATCCACCACTTTCTGGCAGATGTTGTCCAGCTGTGCAGCGTCACTCATAAGCCCCAAATCCTGTTCCTGGATGATCTGCTCAGCCGTCTTACCTGATGAGCCCCACATCACCTGGAACACCTAGAAACCCATGAAAAACAGCCGTTGCTTTGTGTCTACTCGCTAACAGAGAGGGGATAATGACACAGTCTGTGCAGCAGACCCACCTGCTTGGCTACTGAGGAGGAGATGCGTCCTGTTTCCTGCAGCTCCAGCAGCTCGGCCAAGGCAGCTGGAGAGATCGGGCTGAAATCAAATTAAGGGCTAATTTAATCACACTTTAATAGACGGACTTGGATTAGTAGAAATAAATGACAGAGGAGATTGGGAGAGACAACGTGGGTCTCAAAGGACAAATACAAGAAAAGGTAACGAGAATAAAAAGTTTTGTCTTTTTCTTCTGATCCTTCAAAAGGCAAGTCGGTCTTGGCTAAATGCCTCACAGACAGGAAGGACAAAGAGCTGTCCATCTCCATCAGTTCATGTTGTCTCAGCTACAACAGTGATCCCCAACGGGGACACGGACCTCAGGTGGTTATCCTACACCTGCTCGGGTGGAAAACACGATTAACTACACAAAAGTTATGAGTCACATAATAAAAATCCATATCAACTGGTTAGCTTACAAGTGGCAAAGGTAAAATATTCCCAAACAATAAAATTAACAGGGGTGGGCCTAGAAATGTTTATAAAGAGGCCCCAGGCCCAGTTGTCCCAGGGTGCCACAGAAAATACTCTCATAATTATTTTTCTCAAATGGAATACATCTAGATCTAGATCAGGGGTCTCTAACCTGCGGCTCTCTGGACCTTTTCATAACAGAATGACATCAAAAGTACCAGAAATGTTTTTAATATATTTTTCTGCAAATGTCAACACCCCATTAAAAAAACAAAGAGGGAAAAAAAGATTTCTGACTCAGAAAATTCAGATTTTAATTTCAGAATTTTCACGTTATTCTCAGAATTCTGAGAAAAAAGGACAACTTTTCCCCCAGATGACCCTAATCCTCTTCCGTAGATGACACAAAAAAAGATTAAAAATGTTACATTTTCTTTTTTCAAAAGCTCCTGAACAGTTGCGGCTCTGAACAAGTTGTATTTTGGTGGCTCTCTGGATTATAAAGGTAACAGACTGCTGCTATAGAGTTTTTAATGATGTTTTCAGACACAATCTTTAAATGTTAGTGCAGAGCAGTCTGGATACTGTAGATTAAAAGAGGCTCACATTATTTACTCTGATGTCAGGATTCATTTCAGCTTTATGAGCTCTGCCAGTAATGACTGAAGGCTCTTCTCTCTCACGCTCAGTTGTTCCAGACTGTTCTCATTGGGTTTTTCCTGCAGTAATTATTAAACCATCAATGTACAAAAAATATTAAAAGTATAATAATCACATCTAGCATAAAGAGTAAAAGTGGGGGGAAAATTGGGTTTATTTATATTTTAGTGGCCAGAAAAGCACCTTTGTGTTTGTTTTCTAATTGAAACAAAATCTTGATGCATAAACTACACAGTATTATCTAATTTGAGTGTTTCCATGTCTATTTTCTATCAGCGGCTAATGAAATAAGGATAACAGACTATTTTCACGTTAGCCTGCATGTGAAACTCAGAGTAGCCGATTGTAAAATAAATAAAAAACTGCGAACTTGGTCTTTAAGAGACTATGAGGAGACAAACCTTTGTGAAATTTTCAATAAATAAATTTATCAGGTAAAAGATTCCATGACAAAACACCAATAATCCATGTCATCAGTACCGATTTGTCCGTGTGTTTCTCACCTCTGGCTCACACTCATGTCCTTCTGCTTGAGCTGACCCAACAGCTCGTTCATCACCCAGCCAATCACCTTCCTGGGCTCCTTCCTTGTCGCCTTCAACACCTCTTCAAAGTATTCCATCAGCCCATCCTCATTCTGCAGCAGCAACACAGTGGGAATGTTTTTATTTAAATATAATTTAGCATCCATTTAATGAAACTGTGGTTGAATCGGTCACGGCTCATCTGCAGGACACAAACAGCTAACTCCACTCTGATCTGAGGGTTTTATGTGCCAAGGCGCTCCAGCGTGAACGCTTGTTTTCAGACGCTTTGTAACTCACCACCAGAGTGAAGCTGTGCTCTGGCAGGATGCCGTACGCCTGCACCAGTCGGTCTCTTTTGACGCTGGGTAACTCTGGCAGCCCTTCCTTTATCTTCTGCACCACCACCGCCTGGCTTGAGTCGATGCCAGAGGGCAGCGTAGCGTTATCCTTGAATACAATCAGAGGAGGCAGGTTGGGCTCCGGCATGAACCTGGAGAAATGGAGGAGGAGAGGAGGAGCTAAAACAGATGGTTTTTGCTGTAATGCTGTAGAAAATACTCTGCTACGTTTCACTCGCTCCCTTAATCATGACAATCGATTCTCCTTAAACCTGTCCTCCTTCTGTACTGAACACACACACACACACACACACACACACACACACACACACACACACACACACAGGGTCCCTACTCCAAGTGGTTCTCAAGCGCTCATGGAGGGTTGATGTGTCAGCATCTTACACCGATGATGACTTGCACTTAAACACAAACATTAATGCTCAAAAATATTTTCCCACATCCTGAGTTTCATTAAAGTTTTAAGAAGTTTCAAGAACTTAAAAAGCAAAACACTCATAAAGCCTTGAAAACATCCCACTAAAATTCAAGCCTTTTAAAGGATTTCACTGGTTTAGAAGCACACAGGAACACACTCCTCACCTGTAGTCCTGAAGTCCCTCTTTGTCCCTCATTGGGATGGTCTCCCTAAAGTCAAAAATATATCACAACTCAATTAAAATAAATCTTTACCGACTGCGGCTGCTCAGTTTACTCACCTTTTTTAAACTACTCTGATCTCCTGTGTGTTTAAAGCCATACTATGCAAATTTTCATATTTTTAAATCATTTTCTTGAGCTAAAATGACCCTTTACAGGGTTAATGAAATATCACTCAGACCCCCACCGCCCTCTGTGGCCAGAATACCGCACTTGCAACTTCAGAGTGCCGATCCGGTTTGTTGGACTTAGAAAAAAGGAGCTGACATGCCTGGTGCTGCAGTCCACTTCCAGCATGTTTCCTGCATGTTTTAGATCGTGAACACAGCTGATTTGTTTGATTTAGTGATGAACCGCTCCTGTAGACACTAATGAAGGCTGAGGAGACATTTCAGCAGTTAGATTAAGGTGTTAAAAAGACAAACGCACAGCGAGGAGATAAGTTTTACTTTTGGTTTAACTAACAGAACACTAGGGGGTGCTAAAAGCAAGCAAAACTGCATATATCCCTTTAAAAAACAGAATTTCAGTGTTCTTATTGGCTGGAGGAAGGGGGGGGGGGTGAATTGTGAGTGATGCCTCATTTTCCAGCTATAGAATAATTCCTCATTCCTGATGCAAAACTCGATACCGTTTGATAACAGCTGGGACCTAAAAATATTGTATTAAGTAGGAATGATGTAATAAAGTGAGGGAAATAAATGAATAATAACAATAGAAAAGATCTAAAAGTATGGAGAACAATTCCACAGATGTCTTCTCATACAGGGTGGTGTGTAATCAACTGAATTTTTCTGTTTCCTGTGACCAAACAAGGACCACATGGTAAAAGAAAATCATTCATATATAAAAGTGGGAATAAAATCTTTCTTTTTTTGGCGCTTGGGTAGATTTTTCTGCATAATAACAGTTAACAATGGAAACTTTAACATGATAAAAAAGGGAGAAAATCCTAAGACTTTTGTTTAAAGATGATATTTTGTGGGTGGATAAAAGTAGACATTCCAGCGTTTTGTTATAAACTAAAAATATTCTAATAAAAACAAAGAATGAACATATGTGCAGGGATTTCTTTCACCCTTGTTGTTTTTAAAATTGTACCATCAGATCTGGAGCCAGACTGATCAGAAAGAGTCGCTCTGCTCAACAGGCCCTCGCCGTGCACCTGGAACATGCGAGGACTTATGTGAAGGAGCCAGAGCCCTAGAAGAAGATCAAGGCCTCAGCTGTGTGGCAGCCAGCTCATTTTGCTAGCCACGAGTTGCACATAGCTCACAGATAACGCAGACCGACAGCAGCATCCAAATGGCTCTATTCATCATCATTACCACAATGGTTCATCCTCAGCAAAGCTCGGGACTAATGAAGCAGGCAGCGATCCCAGGCTGAGGGTGTTGTAACGACTGAATCTTGGCTTCACGGCGCAGCTTTTTCATCCACTTACCCTGATTTGGAATCATATGCCCGGGTCTCGTTGTGCACCATCCCTCCTCTCTGCACGACACCGATCTGTCTCTGGATCTCGTAGTCTGGTGAGGAAGCAAGGACATAATGGCGTCCATGTTTTTTATTTGGTAGTAAATGCCAAACACCTGCTGGTAATCCTCTTGTCTGCGACTTCTGTCCAATTAGAACTCTGACAAAAATAAATGTTTTTCCTAATGCCTTTTTAATACCACTCCTGCAGCAGAGTGAAAGTGACACACGGCTTCATTTGATAAATCATTCTAACGATGTGTCACACCACGTTTGTAAAATGATTCAACTTTCTGTCTGGGACTCAAATCCACCTCCGTCAGTAAAACTACAGCTGATGGGGAGTAGATGAAGGAAGCCACTTATCTGGAATCTCACGTCTAACTCTGCACGACTGGCTGTCAGTGTGTTACTCAACAAGTTCCTGTCAAAATCAGCCTCACCGGCTTCAACGCCACGTGCAATAAATGAGTAAGAAAAACATCATGAATAAAAATGTTTAGATTTTCCATTCAAAGCTAAGATGTCTGAGTTATAGTTGAAAAGACGTAAAGATGGGAATTAAAGGGAACATTTCTTAAAGGTTTCCTAGAAAGAGTTTTTTTTACAACTATAAACTGTTATTTAAGCCTCTATATATGATATGAAACTTTGTTGTGTCTCACAGTGGTCCAGGAGTCCTGACTAATGGCCAAAAACAACCCCATAATAAGGCCCTACCATGAAAAGACTGGTTTGTCCTGCCCAATTGGCCAGGAGATAAATATTAAATAAGCTTCCTTCTGATTGGCCGGTTTACCTTGATGGTTCAGAGATGCTACCTGAAGCCAGAAACTGTGCTGTGCTGTGTGTGTGTGTGTGTGTGTGTGTGGTGGTGGTGGGGAGGAGGGCTTGAATGAATAAGAAAGTGAGTGTCCAGCTGCCCAATGTCCGGGGGAGGGGTGGATGTATGGTTGTTGCGAAAAAAGAAGAAGAAAGTTAGTTTATGGTGGGGTGTAGTGCAGGGTTTTACGGACTAACAAGGAAGTGAGTGTCAATGCTGGGGTGCAGGTAGACAAGTACCGCAAGGACCAGGAGGACAACAGTCACAATCTATGGATCGATCAAAGTTTTTTTGATTCAAAGTATGGATATTCCCAGTACATACTGGAAAGTGAGTGCTTCAACTTTCTTTCATGTTTTTCTTTTGTCCAACAAAGACATTAATAGTAGCTCAGGCTAGCCTTAGCAGTAGCTTAGGTTAGCATTAAGAGTAGCTTGAGCTAGTATTAACAGTAATTCAGGTTAGCATTATAGTAGTTCAGGCTAGTGTTAGCAGTAGCTCAGGCTAGCGTTAGCTGTAGCTTAGGTTAGTGTTAACAGTAGCTCAAGCTAGTGTTAACAGTAGCTCAGGTTAGCATTATAGTAGCTCGGGCTAGTGTTAGCACAAGCTCGAGCTAGCATTGTTTTGGGTTTAGCATTACAGCAACCAAAGTTGATATATTGCTGATGTTTAAGTGGGTTGAGACATGCTAATGAAAGGTAGCGTGTCTAAGCTTATGACGTGTTAAACCAGCTTTTCTCAAAGCAAACCGTTTCTCTGTGATCATTAATAATGAGCAAAGGAAAGCAGGTCAGAGGCAGCACAGGCTCTTTGTTGTGCTACATTAGACCCCCCAAGCAGCCTCTATACCATCCTACCTATAGCCCTGGCCAGATATCGGATGCTGTTGATGTTCTTCACCTCCGTCCTGACTCCCAGCGGCTCTCCTGGTCTGTGTACAGACACATTAGCATCCACTCTCAGCTGGCCCTCTGAGGATGAAAGAGCACGAAGGTGCATACAGAAGGAGGAATAATTTTATGTTTAGATATGTAGCGGCTTGTGGAGAAAACACTGAGAGATGCACACAGAGAGAGTGATTTCCATACCAGACATGTTGCCCTGACAGGTACCCAGGGCTTGCAGGATGAGCTGAAGCTCTCTGACAGCTGCCGCGGCCTCCTCTCCACAGTTCATGTCTGGTTCCATCACCAGCTCCATTAGACCTACACCTGATGCATGTGGAGACGGCTGTGTTTTACATCCACAGGGTTTCGCTCCCATGCTGCTCTGAGACAAACCTAAACAACTCTCGTTTTATTGAGAAACTTTAGATTTCATCTCTAACTTTTGATTTTGCACTTAAAAGTTTGCACGCCATAAAATCTATTTAAAGTCAAAAACGTGTTGAATCTGCCAAAAGTGTTGGTGTTTCTACAGTTTGTTGGCTTAATCCTACAACCAATCAGTTTTACTGAATCAAAAACAACTAGACAAAGCAGTTTCCAACAAAAAGACGGTTAGACTTGTTTGATCTTGTGCTAATAACTGAAATCATTCATGTCAATCAAACATCCAACACTTTTGAGAAACTGAACATTTTCTGATCCCAAACATTCGACTTTAGACAGTTTCATCAATGCTGGAACACTTTTCTGGAAAACAATGAGTCTATTTCTGGAGAATAAGCTGCTCCACTTGGCTGCTGCACCACCAACACAGGAGCCAAAATCAGCACTGCTCAGTCCCACACATCTCGTTTGTCGGGAGAAAGCAGCTCACTAACCTGCTCTGTTAAGATCTATGAGCGTCTGGCTGTGGACGTCATCGTGCAGACTCTTGCCACTGTCCTGCTCCAGCTGGATCTGCTTGATCTGCACGTGCTTCCTCACCACCTGGCTCCTCTTCTTCCCTCCGAGGAAGTTGTAAGTCAGCACGCCGTCGACTGCAATGGGCCGGCGTTGTTGAGTGATCTGATATCCGGCCTGATGAAGAATTTAAACCATGTATGATATTAAAACAATTTCAAAGCTCAGGGACCGATCCTTCTCTTTGTGATGCATTTTGTGTTCTTAAATGTTCCAGCTCGTTTAAATTTTCCAATTTGAGTGACAAAATTCCAGTTAAGAACACCTGAAATGGGAAATCTGTCACGTGTTTATGTGAAAGTGAGGTGGGATGTAATATAAGTGGAGGAGAGACGATATTTCGCTCACTAAACGTAATAGATCATGTACACCCCCTTTTCCTGTGGCCCTGAGTATTAATTTCTAACGTTGCCACGGCAACCGCATCACAAGAACTAAACATTAATCACAATTTTGTTAAAGAGAGCCGAGGACGTGGGAGAAAAAGATAGAAGGAGAGGGATATTAGTCACTGGCTTTCTGTGCAGTAAGACTGACTGACACAATAATTCACCTCCACGCAAAAAACGGATTTCTCTTCTTCCTCCCATTTCTTGGTGGATTTGTTCTTTAAATCCTACAAATTTTGAAGAGATTGTCAGAAATCTCTTGTTTATCCACTTAAATCGTTTTTTTAAGGATTTTGTCTCTGCAGGTGAAAAAAAAAACAATCAATTGGCTTTGCTTCACTGAAACTGTGCAAGTAAAATTTCCTTTGAGCTTCTGCATAAAAATTGGCCCCTAAATGTGGCGTTTTTAATGTTAACAGGAGCGTTTTTGGCCAGATTAAGCTGTTCTGTGTCTCCTGACATTAGTCTGAGCTTTACAAACACACACTTCCAAGTTTTGGGTCACTTTGTGACATTTCTGCGCCTGCAAACCAATTCCTTATTCCCACCAAGATCATGAAAATGTTTCATTTCTCCCATTAAACACAAGCCACAGCCCTAACTACCCCATCACGTCTGTTTATGGTTTATTTAGATGTTTAATGTCTAATGAAGATGTTAATCATGCAGATAGGAGCGGAGCTGCTGAGGCATGTTGTTAAAACGCTGTTTTGGGGGGCTTGTTTGCCATTTTTCTCCCTTTTTTCCACATTTTTTATGTATTTTTCCCCCATTTTAATCATTTTCATTATATTTTATTTTAAATTTATTTTCTTTTGAAACGCCTCATGATTTTTATCCTGACAGGCACTATATAAAAGATTGTTTCTTCTCATCTGGAGCAGAAAATGTAGGATGGATGGTAGCATTCATCTTGCTATGGGCAACTTTGGTAGTCTAGAAATCTAGACACACCCTAGCAGTAGCAAAAGATTTTGCTCTGCAGGTCGGTCATGCTCCATCGTAGCCTCAGCAGGTCTACCGTTGGCCTGAACAATTTTAGGTTGGGCCAATCACAGTGCTCTATGTTGGTAGAGAGACGATGGGCGGGCTTAACATCAGAACTGCGACGGTGAAAAGCTACAATGATGGTGTTGGATCAGGAATGGCGCTCATTTGAAACGGCTTTGGAATCGACTTTGTGCGATTTAGATTTGGGCTTTTCTTTGAGACATGAGCAGGAGAATGAAGAAAGAGTGACATCCTGTGGTCAAATTTGGGTATTGCAGTCCATGTTTCAAAACAAATGATAGACCCCTCCCTCCCATTTTGTAAGTTTCATGGCTGTTGCCATTTACGACTCAGCGCCAGAAGATTCTAGATGATGAGTGAAGTCATACACACTAAGTTGATGAATAAATTTCAATGTAAAATCGGGTTGTTGGTAATTGAAAAAGTAGCACAAGATATTTTCAGAGCTGAAAATGTTTGCACCATTAGCAATGTTAGCTCAGCATTAGCCTCTAGCATTCTGGTTTGAATCCATTAAACTGGTTTACACTAGCTGCGTTTACATGTGCAAAATGTCTTTAATCTGATCATTATTCAGATTAGAATATGACTGTGCACATGGGCCCTGGAAAAATGAATCTGATCATGTCAAGTGTTTACA
The DNA here is from genome assembly GCA_006937985.1 of Aphyosemion australe. Lineage (NCBI taxonomy): Eukaryota > Metazoa > Chordata > Actinopteri > Cyprinodontiformes > Nothobranchiidae > Aphyosemion > Aphyosemion australe. The sequence goes on from SSNS01001020.1 coordinate 26,992, forward strand.
TTCGTCATATGTTCAATCGGAATAAATCATTTTGTCATGCGCAGAACGATCCTATATACCAAAAAAAGCCGTAGAAGAAGTAGCGGACTTCCGTTCTTAACAAACATGGCTGCGTGCATGTCAAAATGGAGCAGTGCGATGTTTTTCACAGCGTGGTTTTATTTATTTTTATTAAGCACATCTAGCAACGCATTTGTGTCCGAAACAGACCCGTTTTGTTTCACGCCCGCGTTGCTTTCATCCAACTTTCGGAAACGGCGACGTAATGTACGTATACGTACGAAGTTAACTGACATGCACAGTAATGACTGCAGTGAATAAGTGTTTACAAGCACCATGATCTGATTAACAATCGGCATAACCCAGCCGTCTCAATCGGAATGAAAAGTTGATCCGATTGAGTTTAATCGGGTCAGAGTATTCCGAATGGCTTGTTTAAATGACGCATTTTTATTCCGATCAGGCTTTTATTCCGATTACTTGTGTCCATGTAACTGCAGCTACTGAGACACATCACTCAGTGGGAGCAGCTGATGAGTTTAATGGAAATCATTTGAAACCAGTTGACAGCAGGAAGTGTGTTTAATTTGTCCAGAAACCATAAATGAATAAAATAAAACACACATCTCAGAGCTTAGTGCATTGAGTGTGAACATGAATTTTAAACACATATTAAGCTTCAGGGAACTAAAATAAGCGTTCCTGCTGATTTCAAAGGAAAAATAAAAACTGTAATTAGTTATCGTCCCCGCTGTGTTCAGAATCTGAACGAGACAAACTTCCAGACAGAACAAAAAGCTCCAGAAAAAAAAAAACTCCCAGAGCTTCTAGACGGGATTTTAGGGAATTTTAAAAATTCATGTCTTTTCTTTTCCCGGAGAGGTGATAAAATATGATAATTAAAATATGCACAGCTGCACTTTCCAACAGCCACAAATACTCTGGGTAGAAAACAGAGCATCAGTCTGATTACATCTTACCAGACACATTTACTCAAGTGAAAATAAGGAACTAGACCTCTTTCACGCCACTTCTCTGGGCAGTTTTATTAGAATACGAGCAGACATCTTTGGTTAATAATTACCCTCCTTATTATCCTGCCCAGAGCGGTGCATAATCTTTATTAGGGCAGGATGGACTTTAAAAATTCAGAACGCTAAACTCTCTAACACCTTCTGTCAGAGGATTTCTATATTTTTTAGGAAAAGGTCTCTGCAGGGTAAGTCACCGTGGAGCAGCCATGACATTTAGTCCTTTCCTATAAAATGTCACTCATAATGCCAGAGAAATTAGCCGCGGGCTCTGAGGGGTTGTGAGACCTGGATGTGCCAGCGCTTCATTACAGGAAGCAAAATGAGCTCCAGTTGGGCAGAATCGGGACATTTTTATCAGAATCACAGAGATTTCCACGCATGTTCTCTCTGGTGTTGGGATTTGCTTCAGTTACTAAACTTTTCTTTCTGCTTTTGGTCTCCACATTGAATATTTAAACTAAAAATATAACAATATCGTAGAGGATTTGTTGTTAAGGTAGGATTTGCTCATCATATCTGAAAGAAACAAAGGAGGTGGGAGGCACCAACAAGCAAACCAAAAAGGAGAAATCTCTAAATCACTCGCAACCCCACTGACAACAAATGAGCTTTAATTAGTTTTTAAGTGTTGTTCATTCATAAGCAGGCTTGCCTGGAGGTCCCAGAACACTCGCAGGAGCTGAGTCATCAGAGCTGATGATTTTTTAGTCAAGCCTTGAAAACCCAAAGCATGCTAATCACCAAGCGTCGGACCCGTGAAACGCTGATCTTAAACTTTTGGGTTTAAGAAAAGCGCAGAAGAAAAATCATCATTAGGCTAAAGGGAGGATTGCTGGTAGATTGGCAGCATGGCATAATGCCAGTGAAACCCATGAATATTAAAAAGTAATGATATAAACTAGGCTTTGCAGCACTAACAAGATAATATTTCTGCAGATAAAAGACTAAGAAATAAATTGTTAAAGTGACAGTGTGTAGTTTTTACTTTTAATCTCTGGAAATATCCATCAAAATGTTGTTCAAAATGAATAAAATGATGCCCAGTTGTTGAAAAATATTGGCGGCTTTGTAACATATAACCATAAAAATCGGATCTAAAATACATGGGTCTAAGGGTGTTTCTCAATGTCAAGGAACCTCGTCTTGATGCCTTGATCCCGCCCCGGTTGCCTAGGAGATACGTCATCAGGAACTGCCAAGGCGTGTTCCAATCGGTTCCAATGTTCATGTGCTACTGAGGCGTCTGTCCTCCATTTGTTAGCTGTTTAGCTAATTGACCAAGGATACACGAGAGGTGCCTTGTTGCCTTCTCTTGGTCAAAAATTTCCCAGAATGCAGCGTGGTATTTTCAAACAGATCAGATCAGGAGCCAGCAGCAGCTACCTCGAGGGCAAATTTCCAGTTTAAATGTAAGTCAACTAATTGTAGCTATCAGGCTTATAACTAAAATGTGTATTTAGATCCAAAGCAGTTATCTATGGTTGGTTAGTTGCTTAGTAGTTGCAGCTTTGGTGGCTAGCAGGTACTAACTCGCTTACACATTTGATTTAACCAATATATACACAATATAAAAAGTAAAAGGCTCGATATACATCTATATTAAAACTTAACATTACTATGATGGGCGGGATGTAAACAGAGCGCGTAAGTAGGGGGCGGGCTCTAGCCAGCCGCGGTCACATGGGATAAATCTGTTCCATTTAACCGTTTTATTTGACCAAGGAAGGACAGTATCCTCGTAAGCAAGGAATCTGGCCTGCCAAGGCACTGCCTTAGCAGGCAAGGCAAGATTCCTTGACATTGAGAAACACCCTAAGTCTCTGGGGGATGCCATGTTTCCTTCTACGGGAGCCTAAGTGGACAAAACACTTTTATTGATCTGTAAACAAGCGGTTACGTCGCGATTCCCTCGCCCTCTACAGGAAGTCTAAATGAAGAGCTGTACACTGAACGTGGCGGGTAGGTGTAGCTATTCACCGTGTGATATGGCAGATCACGCATATACTTCTCACATCATCGTAAAGAAAATAAAATGAAGCCAATCAGCAGTACATCGAGAGCAACGCTGCCAGAACACGAGTTAACATCGGCATTGCATTCTCTTGATGGTCTGAGGAGTCACGCCGAGGTCACATGCTTTCTGCTAGACAGGTAACAAAATTTATCATGTTTTTTAGACTAGCAACAGTCATGGCGATATGGTGTAAAACTCCCCTGAAATTAGCCATTTTTTGTCATTGAGGTAATTCCGTCTAACAATACAGTTTATTTTAAAAAAAAAACATCAGAATCACTAAACTTTCCTTTCTTTGATTTGTGTACAAAAAAGAAATGGCAGCTATTAAAACATGTTGGGCTTCAAATGCTGAAACTTTCACCATTCATAAACCATGTTGTTTTACACGTTTACCTCTTTGCTTGCTGCCAGTGATGAAAGGGAGTCTGATGTGTTTGTCATTTGGCTGGAGGTTGAACAATCTGACGAAGTAGATTACTTGTTCGAAAATTGTGTTTCAACACTCGCAGGGATTTTTGGCCTTAACGGCTATTCGTTGGTAAGGTCGTCACTCAAACAAAAAAATGCTGCTTGCTTGCAATGATTTAGCTATGTACTGCCCCCTATCACCAAGGAAACTACACACAGTCACTTTAATAGTGGAGTTAAACTGTGGTTCTCTAGAGTGGTGGTGTCCAATCTTGGTCCTTGAGGGCCACCGTCCCACATCTTTCAGAGGTTTCTCTGCTTCAACACACCTGGTTTTAATCAGTAGGTGATTAACAGGCTTCAGCAGAGCCTGATTTACCATGTTAAACAGGTAATACAGCATGGAATCAGGCAGGGGTGCAACGTGCCACCAGGCCACAAGGGGCCCCCAGAGGGCTGACAGACTTTGAATTCAGAACCACAAAATCAGTGAGACAGTGAAAAGTTGGTCATCTCACACTCCTTGACAGGGCCCTCTCCCTCCCTCCTGACTGTTCTGACACAAAAATCTGATTCACAAATTATCAGGAGAAGCATGACGAGACACAGAAATAACAGAAAAATGAAAAAGCACAAAATAGAAATGAGTGGATGGGAAAGTAAAGAAAAAAGACAAGTCTCTATTAGCTGCTTCAGTTCGTAATCTACACAAGAGTTTTTAAACAACAATTCTTATAAATGTATATGCAAACAAGCATGATGAAGTAATAGCAAATTGTGTAACTATATTTATGTTCTGTGGTGGAACTATTTACTGGAACAATAGAAGGACAAGAGAGACAAACTCACAGGAAGGTCAGAGTAAAAGTAGTGTTTCCTGTCAAAAAGGGACTTCTTATTAATGGTACAGTTAAGCGCCAGCCCGGTCATCACTGCTGCTTCAACACAGCGTCTGTTTAAGACCTGTGGACAGATGGGAATATTACCTGATAATCTGGACAAGAACAACAAAGGTCAGCCTTTTATAACCAAGTTAAACATCACTTACCGGTAGAGTACCAGGGAGCGATGCATCAAAGAACGAAACCTGGGAGTTTGGAGGAGCTGAGAAGCGAACCGGAGAGCCAGAGAACAGCTTGCTGCTGGAGTTAATCTGGGCATGAACTTCCAAACCAACCACTCCAACAAGCTGCTCTGAACAGCTGAGGTGAAAAACAGAAACAGAAAAATAAATCGACAGTTTGGGTAGCCTGAAGAAAACCAGACTATCAGATTATCTGCACTGTCCCAATTTATTAGAGGTGCTTTACAGAGAAACAAGGCCGACCCTGGCCACCCCTAAAGTCCATACAATAAGGAAAACTCTAGCAAAAGTTTAAAATATAAAATAAAACACATGCTAAGGTTAAAACCACAAAATATGTTCAAGGAACGTTTGAGACAGGGAAAACATGATGGATTTTTGAAACACTTGTTTGAACTTTGGGAAAATTGGATAAAAAGAATCTTGTAAATTCAAATTAATCGGTCATAATATTACAACCTAACATTAACCAATCAGAACACAGCAAGGATGTCCTGGCGTACTTGGAATCATTCATTATGAGACTTATTATTAGACTGGATGAACATCTGACATGCTCTTTGTAACGTTCCTACTCAGTTTTGTGGCATTTTGTCAGGAAGGTGGAGAATTGCTAGATAAATTAATTTAAGAAGAAGAAATTACCAATTATGACCACTTTGTCTAATAAAATGCCAGAATCAGTCCATTTGCTCAGTTTTATCAACGGGAAAAGTCTTAAAGTGACTAATCAGACATCAGGTGATGTATACTGAAAGTTAAAGGCTGTTTCTGATTTAATTTTTTCTCTGTTGCGTTTTAACTGCGTAAATAAACACAGTTGCAAAGATAAACAAATCAGCTCAAACGAGCATAAACTATCCACAGAAATAGAGGAGTGGCCTACCTTTTGGTTGTGAGCTGACGCTGTCTGTCGCATTGTGAGTTGGATGTGCTAAATCTTCTACTTAAACATACATTTCTGGGCAATAATATTGATATTTGTTTTATTTTATGAAGCAGCTCACTTGCTGCAACACAGGAGGACGCCATGTTGTCCTTAACGGAGTCTGTAACTATGGGATTTGTAGTTTTTAATGTCACGTTGTAGCGCAACAACTACGGCAACTGTTTTGCATTAAAAACTACAAAACCCGACAGCTTAAGAACGAACCCACACTTCCTGTTGAGACTACGTCATTTCCGTTTGGTCATCTGGCGGGACTTTATCACATGTAAACCGGCGTTGTTTGCCACGTTGAAAAACAGTTTTAGCAAGAGAAAACACTGAAGAAATCTGCTAAAACATGATGGCAACAAACGGAAGAGAAGCACGCGGACTGAAAGAGCACGTTTCAGAGAACGGAGCGGACACGGAGGAGCAGCCACGCTCCAACGGCGAAGCTCGACCGCAGAGGTTTACCTTCAGCCCCGAGCCTACCATGGAGGATATTCGGAGGATGCAGGCCGAATTCACCGACGAGCGGGACTGGAACAAGTTTCACCAGCCCCGTAACCTCCTCATGGCCATGGTCGGAGAGGTGGGCGAAGTGGCGGAGCTCTTCCAGTGGCGGGGAGAGGTGGCGGAGGGTCTGCCGGGCTGGACAGAGTCCGAGCGGGAGCAGCTGGCTCACGAGCTGAGCGATGTTTTGATCTACCTGCTGGAGCTCGCCGAGAAGTGTCGCGTCGACCTCCCTCAAGCGGTTCTTCGTAAAATGGCCCTCAACCGGCTGAAATATCCCGCAAGTAAAGTGCACGGCTCGGCCAAAAAGTACACGGAGTACAAGGACTGAGGCTGGGGGACAGTTCTGATCGGGGGACGCTTCTCTCTTGCTGCTGCTGTCTGGAGCTGCTTTTATAAACGAGAAAAATGCTTTCTGATTAGTTTTAAAGTTTTGTTGCATAGAGTTAAATATATTAAGTTCATGTGACAAGTTTAGTGGATTGTTGATTTGGAAGAGAATATTTCTCTAAATATTTTAAGTTTGTACCTTGATGCAGTACAAAGATGAGTGTGGATTAAGCTGATAAATGTTTTGCCTTTACCATCAATGACAGGGAATACTATGTTTTTATGATAAACTCCCACCAGATTTGAGTCATTTGTTCTAATCATGATTGTTACGTCTTGTTTCTTAAAGTAAAAGTTACCCAAAGTCAGATTTGTGTTTTTCATTCACTTATGCATATTTATGCAGTCAACTTTACCATGCACCTTCATCAATATTTATATTTTCAGCTAGTATTTCTCTTTGGTTGCATTTATGAAATGTATATATACTACTAACAGGTTTTGAGTACTGAATTGATTGGTTAAAAAAGGAAACTTACATTTCAGTTTAGACATTTCCTTAAATTTCATAAATTATATTCCTCTCAGATGAATTCTATACTTCTGCTCAAGTAAAGATTTAGGTACACTACTAATGTGTTTACATAAATATGTAAGAATTTTGCTTAAAATTTCAGATGAATACTTTCATTTTACAATCTAAGTGTGATTTTTCAGTATCCAAAGGGAAAATTAATAATTTATGTGTATATATTTATAGTTTGGTTAGTCTGGTATGAGGTAGTCCTCTGAAGCATTTAGACATTTTATTATTTACAGATGTTTACATTTCAGTTAGAAAAATCTCAGGATTTCATGTTCTAAGAAAGTTTTTTTTTGTATCAAGTCCTTTTATAAATTTTCAAATTCACGGTTATATGTAGACCATATACACACATAGCTGAGTTTTTGTAAAACCCAATATCCGCCCATGCCCATCTAGGAAAAAACTTGGGTCCACCACCTCTTTTTTTTAAGCAAAAAATAAATATAAATCCAGTGCATTGTGAAGCACATTCATAGGCATGCCAAGCCTGTAGGTGGCAGTAGTTCTCTAAATTGTTGGAGTCTATATAGAAAAACATTCCTTGGATGTGGAATGGGCTCTATGCATCCATAGTTAAGTGGCGTGCAAAAACCATCTTTACTGTTGTACGTCACCCGTGCTCTTCTAGAGCAGAAACTAAAAAAACAAGCGTGTAAACAAGAGTGTAAACAAAGGTAGTATTTTATCACAAGCTGTGACGTTGCAAAACCTAAAACCCTGGTTATTTACATCCACAAGCAAATGCTGACAATGGAGAATTCACATATCTCCACCTGAACTGACTTTGTGAAAGAATCCTTTTTGGTGGCGTATGTTTAAACTTTCGAGTGAATGACAGGCCAGACCACAGAAAACTAGCTTTGTTTTGTGAGGTACCCGACTACGTGTGCACAGTTAGACTCTTTCTGCTCGCTCTCTCAAGACAACACTGCAAAATTTTTCTGAATTCACTCCTTTTTGATTCACCATCTGATCCAAAGGTCACACCAGACTAATATGGAGGTGCAAAATATCAATTTATTGATCAGACGGTGAGGTAAACAGCTGCAGCCCTTTACCATATGACTAATAGGTGCAAAGTAAATGTAATGCAGAGCAGGATTTTCCTGCCAAGAAACAACCTGAATGTAAAACACATCAGTGAGGGATTTGGTGTAGCACTGAAAAGTAAACATTTGGGGTTTTTTATTATTTGATGTATTTTGAGACAAACAATGCCCTCATCTGGAAATCCTGGTATTCAGTGGGAAGTGTGAGTCATACTCAAGCTGTCGAGGAGAACAGTCATGCATCACTAAGATGCTTTCAGCTGAGCCTGACTTCAAAACAAACTGCATTTTATTTAAAAAGATGTGGAATGAAATCCATATTCAGATGGAGAAAAGTTTGTTATTCTGGCTTCTAACCAAAAAAACTAAGACATGCAAACTTTCTTGAGGTATAGATCTCTGACTGGTAAAGGGTTGTAGAAAACACAAGAGTTAATCTTATAGCTCATTTTAAAACAAAGCAGGACAACCATTATGGATATTACTGACAATTTCCACACATCCAGCAGCTGCTCGTTTTTCATCTGTGACCCTAAAACTGTCCTAGTTTATTAGCAACACCCTGCTTTAACAAAAAGTCACAAACAAAAGTCTTCCAGTTCTGAAATTTTTATTTATTTTTGTTTTTACTTTTTTGTTCTCTAAATGTTTTGTGAGATTCTTAGGACGTGTTGCCCATCTTAGCTCCATTCATGAAAAAAAGGTGTCAATTTACAAATTATTGGGTGTTGATGAATGTTTAAGATCAATCATTTTAAAATTGTCACATATTCACAACGTTCCTAAAGGCCATTTGGCTTCCAGTCAAAAAGAAATTATGATTTTATTTTCAGTTTGAGTTGAAACTGTTTGTTTGAAAGTTTTTATCCAAAGTTTAAAGGTAGTATATCATGCTAAATCCACTATTTTTGGAACTTTTGACCATGACGGCATGAATTTCCAGGAAGCATGAATCTGCTGTCTCCAGGTCTGCAGCTGCGTACTATTGTGGAATTCACATGGGTGGAGATGGGGTTATTTCCAGGTTGAAGGAATGGCTCACAAAAATAATGTATTCCATAAAAGATGACATCTCAATATTACCAACAGTAATATTTTATTGTATATTGTGCCTATCTTAGCTCTGGAAGGTGTAAAATAGCATGATACAGGTTATTTAAATATGACATATTATGCAAAACTCACCTTTTGCATCCTTTTGTGCTGCCATGTGGGTCTCTACTACCTCTATAAATGCCCCAAACCTGATAAACCATCATCCATCGGTTTTCTATCAGTGTGTGGTTTTAGGAACTATGTGTCTAAAATGAGCTGTTTTAAAAAGCCTCCATTTGTGATGTCACAAATAGGGAAACTAGAATAGAACCACCTCTCATGTGCAAAAGATAGCTGGTGCTGGAGGAGCAGCAGTTCTAATCTGAGCTCCTTCTGGGTATCAGAGCTTCTCAGCTTATAACAGCCAATCAGGGAATGGGTGGGCGTGACCAGAATAGCTTGTTTTCGTAGAGTGACAGAGACCTGAAGTGGCTAATTCTGGAAGGTATTGAAAATATCAAGAATAAAACAGCTGAAATTGCTTTATGTGAGATGGATTTAATGCAAAGAACTTTTTAAACGTGTTTTTATAGCCCATTTTACTATTATAACTTAAGAAATAAAGTAATAGAATGTCTACTTTAAACTGACCCTTGTCTGTTGAAAAACAAACAAACCATTAATCTTTGGAAGAAAAAAATACAACAACATTGCATCTAAATCTACTTTCTGTGTTGTGACAGAACTTTGATTATGTGTTGGAACTCTTCAAGCCTCTTTTAGAAACCACCATAGAACCGTCTTGTTGATTGCACTTTTTCACTTTTACAAGTCAGATTGTAAGATTGCCACTTCAGATTTATCTAAAAAAAAATCCCAACCAGTCTCACAACCCATCCAAATCAGGGGAATTTTTGACCTAAATAACTAAGAAACGTACTTGTGTTAGTTTGAAGTGCAGCCTCGTCTCTCTCAGCGTATTGATTTGGCTTCTCTGTAAAACTTTCTAAATGTTCGCTCAAACCGAGCTAAGGAGATGACTTTTTGCTCCCTTGTGTTTTTTATGTTTTGAGGAAGAACTGAGATGGTGTTCGTGTTGCGGCACTGAGGGCATAATTAAATTTTAGACTCTTGATGAGTTAAAAACTTTGGCTGTTTTTTGTGCTGTTCAGTGAACCAGATACCATCACGCCTGTAGCTGCTTGTTTTGAGTTTCTAAAAGGATTCTTGGAGTTTAGTTTTTTATGCTCAAACAGTTGATTTGGTTTGTTTTTGGGTGGATAAAGCTATTTTTCTGTTTTTGGGGCCATTGCTTCTTATAATCTGCATCTGACAGAAAACATTTTATTCCCCCATAGAAACATAAGTTGGAGCTGTCAGATCTCAAACAAAAGGGTTATCTAGCTGACGGGGTTCACACATCTGCAAAGACGCACACAAAGACACACAAGAAGACCTTTTTTTGCTAATGGACTGAGATGATTTCTCCCCCTCATTTCTGATTCTCCCAACAACAAACTCATCCTAAATTCAGAAGCATTGTGAACATCTTGGGATATTTTTCCTTTTTTACTCAAGCTGTGCTCTCTAAGCTAATCTAGACATGCAACAAGAGCAAATCTCTGCAGCAATTAAACATTTCTTTGGTTTTAACTCAGTCTTTATCGTCCTCGTGGGGTCGCTTGGTTCCAGGCTGCTGCTTATCTGAACAGAACATTGTTGGCACCATTTACACATTTTATTCTCTTCAGTCACTAACCAGAGCACGTTTTGGAGTAGGCAAATGGAATTGGCCCAAAATAAAATAGCTTTAGGCTGCAAGAATTACATAAGCAATCAAGTAAATTATTTTATTATGTACAATGATTTCATAATAAATAAGCTTTTTTAAATTGAAATCTTTCAAAATACTTAATTTATTACATTATTTGTGTTTCGCGAGTGAAGATGCCAATGATGCTAAAAAGGCCTTTAAAGCAAAAACAAAGGTGTTTATGTCAAACTAATGACATTTATCAGTGTTTTAGCCCAGTGTTGACATAATCCATTTTTTAAAGCAGGCAACTGTATTTTTTCCCTCTTTTTTGTATTTGATGATGTTTTCCTTTTCATCCCAGTTGAAATAAAATCTCCTTGCATGATGCTTTTAAATACAAGAATACCAGCAGTTTTATTAAACACAGTTTTTAGGATGGACATGTGCTGGATGAGTGTGATGGGAAGTTTCCAAAGATGTTGAGTTCCTTGGCAACACACTTTATAATTGCTTCAAGCTGCTAAGCAGCTGCAAAGTTGTGCAGAAAATCAAAGACATTAGAAAAAAAGAGCTCCTCTCAACAACAAATAACATGTTTTACATCCAGATCTTCCTTTTGAGAAAATGTTGTATCTGAAATTGGCCCCAGACACCAAAGCAAGATCCTCTTTTAAAAAGAAAAGTGCTAAACTAAGATCAAATGGTAATTGGCCTGTATTAACGGGGCTTTCCGGAGTATTTCTTTTATCTTATGGCGCCATCTAGTGGCTGACAAGCGTATCACACCAAGAGTCGTTTTGATTCGGTTTTTGAAGATGGCGACTGCACATTTCTTGTTTATGAATGTGCTTCTGTACCTGACAAACAGAGCTAAAACATGTTTTACAATTATTATTCTCATGTCATGTTGTGTTTTCATATATTTATATTTTAAAGAATTACTTGTCCGTAAAGTTCATCAACTCTGCATCAGCCGAGGTGCTTCCTTAACTCTGAAGCATGTAAGCTGTTGTCTAATGCTATTGGTTAATTCTGACCAGCGCTCAGTTTCCTTTTGCACAGAGCTCTACGGGGCAGGGGGCGGGCTTAGCAAAAAAAAAAAAAATGAATTGCTTACATTATATCACAGTACGTGATAAGACAATCACTTTTACAGATTTCTGAAAAATCATACATAATTCCTGAAAGGAGAAAACTCTGGACAGCTGCTTTAAAATAACCCCTTCTAGAGTCCTTCAACCCCCCAAGGCTCTTTACAACACAACAGCCATTCACCCATTCACTCACACACTTCTCTATAATGGATTTTTATTTTTTCCACGCTGTGATAATAACTTGGTCACTTCACTGCAGTAAGATAAAATAGACTCTTTAGCATCCAAGCTCAGATCAATCCCTGTCCGTCATTGATGTTTGAAAGCTACAATTGATTCTAAACGGAAGAAAGGCTTTTCAGAAACTAAGATTTTAAATGAAAGCTGCATTAATGTTTTAAGCATCATTTAAATGACTTTTTATTTAGGTCCAGGAGGGGCTTGTTGTAGATCCGCTGCTCCTTCACATCGAGAGGAGCCAGTTGAGGTGGCTCAGGCATCTGGTTAGGATGCATCCTGGATGCCTTCCTGGTGAGGTTATCCGGGCATGTCCAACAGGGAGGAGACCTAAAGGAAGACCCAGGACACGATGGAGGGACTAAGGTTCTCATCTGGCCAGGGAACACCTTGGGGTTCCCCCAGAGGAGCTGGCCCAAGTGGCTGGGGAGAGGGAAGTCTGGTCCTCTCTGCTTAGGCTTCTGCCCCCGTGACCAAACCCCAGATAAGTGGAGCAAAATGAATGGATGGATGATTTAAGTTAATGTAACATGAAATCCCTGATATGGTGCTGCTATAATATGCATGATGCAGGTTTCTGGATAAGTTTATCATTACACAGACCACCTGGGTAGAATCACATGACCCAATGCATGAACTAACAGATGTTTCAGGGCAGTGTGTGTCTTTGATTTTCCAGATTTCCCAGCATTTCCCTGTCTGAGTCTGTCTCCTCCTGGATGGAGGGGGCAGCGTAGGAGTGACAGACAGTTACTGGTGACTTCCTAAATCAGCGGCGGAGCCTGATCAAAGTGCTTTACTGTTGGAGGGAAATTGGACTTCAGCTGGCTGTGACATCCTCAATACGGGGAAAGTTTCTGTCCCTGTCTGGTCTCATTTCAAGCTTAACTTCCAGGATTATTCATGGCGCAGAGTATGAAAACGAAAAGGGAGAAGTTCAAATAAGGAGTGACAAATTCTTGGTGGTGGTGTTTCAACCAGAGGGAGTGTGAGAGATGTTGTTATTCAAATGCAGTACGAAAGTCTTTGAATGCTGTTCCTTAAAAATTTCCATCTTTTTTTGTTGCTCTTCAGGTTTGATTCCACTGCCGGGTAGGAATTAGACACCAGCACCAAACAGTTCTCTTTCTCTGCTAAGTTGAAGGAAATCCCACACCTCTGCAGTCACTCGAATAAACTGGAAGCAATATCATATAACTCTATAAAACCCCTCAACAAGATACTACTTCCTTTAAACGTCGTCTATTTCCAAGAACACAAACACAAGGTCCTCCCTGAATGACATCCAGACTATCTCTTCTGTTGCTATGTTGGCCTGTTGCTATGGAGAACCCAGAGATGGACAGCAGGCTCCTCGCCACAGGGAGGAGCCCTTTCTCTCCCACTCTTCTCCTTCGTGATGCCTCCTAAGGAGTCCAGCCTCGGGGAGTCAGTGGGGTTTCTTCTACATGGAGATAAAAATAGAGCAGTGACTCATTTTTACTCAGATGGAAGGAAACTGACCAAGTTCAAGCAGAAACAGAAGTGTGACAAGGAGTAGTAAACCAAAACCGTGTCATAAAGAGGCCCTGAATAATTAACTTTAGACCTGTCTGTTGGGATTTGACTAACATCTTTATTTGGAGTGAATTTAACATGAAACAATCACACATTTCTATGTTTTTATTGTAGACAGCTAGTTTTTAAATGGGCTTAATCATCTTTTTAATGAGGAGAGGTGAGATGAAGCAGCTGACATTTTCCTAGGACTTGGGGGATTTCTGCATAATTACAATAAATTGTGTCTTTGAACCAATTGGTTATTCATTTTTAAAGTAATTAGGGTAAATATCACCTTATTTACTTAGAGAATAGAGCTATTGATTGTGTTGTCTTTAAAATAAATGCATTCTCCTCTTCTGTCGGCTGTTTTAGTTAATTAAAGATCATGGCCACTTGATTGGTGCTTCGAATCAACTGGTTGGAGTCAACAGCCGGTTATAAAGCTGTATGCATTGTTTGAGTGGTGTGATAGTGGATGAACACACTGCAGAAATATAGAGCTCCGTGTCTCAGATGTAGAAAAAAAACACATTTTGGTGAGAGCATGATTGTCACACTAAAGGTTTTCTAAATATGTTGAAATCCAGCCGTGTTCAGACAGAAAGTTGGTTTATTCATGTTCTGAAAAAAGAAAACCCTGTGATCTTGATGCATTTTATTTATTTTTTGCATTTGTTTAAAGAAAAAAAGTTTAACCTCAGAACAATTTAGGGATTTTTTCAGCAATAAACCCAAACTAGTAGCAGAAACATTAAAATAATATTTATAATCATATTATAAAAGTAAAATCCAGCTGGTGTGCTGATCACAAAATGTATTTGTTGTTGCAAATGAGTGGTTTATTAAAAATGTTAAAGAAAGCAGGATTCATGGGTCTGATGTGGGCTGCAAATGAGACCAAACACTGTGGTTTCATGAGGTGTTGAGTTTAGCATGAATAAAAAATATAATTCAGGATTAAAAGATGTTACGCCATCCTCGTATTAGCTTGGTGGTTAGCTCTAATATCACAGACTTAATGATGTTGCATGAGGAGGACTTCCTTTAGGTCGAGACAAACCACAAAATGAAGAAGTAGCGCTGACCTTCTGTGAAAACCTGAAATCAGAGAACATCATGTCTGCAGCCTGCTGGGAAACACCTGCAGTTGTATTTTGGCTCAAAGATGGATTTTTTCAGAGTGTTTACCTGCTGCAGCTGTTTCCATGAAGGCCAACATTAAACTGTACCAGCTGCTGATGAAGCTGCTGGACCCTTCTGGAGTAAAGTCACACTCGTGAAGGAAATCCAAGATAAGCTGAATAAATGTGCTCACCTGACTCAGAGCCAGTACTAACTACTTCTACTGCAAATCACAGAGAATACTTAGGATGAAAGCTTTTTAATTTCTTTGATAATGCATTTCTTTTATGCTGCAGGTCCTCTCAGCACCTGCTTTGCCTCAGCAGAGTTCCCTTTTAACCGCCGCTGTTTCGAGGAAGTTTGAATTACTGATCACCGTCCGAGCAGCAGCTGTGGCTTTTTGTGTTTCAGGGAGTACGGCCAGAATACAGATCAGCAAAAAAAAAAAAACACACCTCCCTGTTAGCTACATCATCATGTGTGCTACATGTGCCACACCTGCTCTAAAATTCTGTCTCTGCTTTAATGATGTATCAGAATTCAACGTCGTTTCTACAGTTTCCTCGTCTGCAGTGCACATACTCTGCCTCAAAGCTCCTCCTTCACACACAGGTCTGCTCTATTGGTTTTGTTTTAAATACATGGCTCCCTCTCCTCTAGGTCCATTAGCTGAAGGTGGTCAGTAGTGTTTCTCTGACAGGCGTCATTAGGACAACAAGAATAAGCAAGAACACTGGGATTTAAAGTCAACTTACATACAAAAAAACATTTTAGGTTTAATAGGTTAAGTTTACCACCAAGACAACTCTGAGAGGGGTGATTATTTTTGTAACTTATCTATTTAGATGCAATTAAAGCGTGTAATTATGAATAATTAAGGCAGTGTCCTTTTGATTGGCAGGTATCCGCTGAGCCGTCGGCGCTAGTGCTAGCAGCTTGCCCCGCTGCTTGCTCCAGGGAAGGCCTCAGTCTCAGCCTGATGTTAAAAGTGTTACAGCCTAGAAGGCAGAGGGTAGCAGAGTCGCTCAACCTTGGTTTTCTAGCTAAAAGCACCCACCAACCTTCATTGAATGCGATTAGCTCCAGGTTAGCTTATAGCTACATTGGCTCAGAGTTTGATGGGTGCAATCATCTGTCTCCACCCTCACCTCCATTTTTGTATTTTCCAGAAGTGACGAGATGTGTGAGGTGGCCAAGTCCCAACAGACCGGACCGGCAACTCTGAAGTTGCAAGTGGAATATTCTGGCCAAAGGGGGCGACAGCGGCTGGGTGGCCTTTCATTAAGCCTGTAGGGTCATTTTAGCACATACTGGCTCAAGAACATGATTTAAAAATATCAAAAAGTTGCAAAGTATCCCTTTAAATTCAAAGTGATGTCAATATAGTTTAGTCCCTTTTCTAAATGAAATCAAAACACTAGACACTTTTAATTAGGCAAAATTAAAAATGCAAATTCAATTTACAATGAGCAGTTGAATTAAATAATTAATTTCAACTAACTAACTAAAGCAAAAAGAAAAATGTTTTTCACAGTTTAATTAAACTGATAGAGAATTAAAAATGAAACACCACCCAAATCAATTAATGTGGTAAATCCAAGTCAACTAAAAGTTTTTAATAACAATATAATGGATTCACATTTGATTTGTATAACACTTGTATTTTTTCAGCTGAAGCAACATGTTAGATTTTACAGTGTATTATTCCAAAAGCTCCGCTGCAATAAAATGTAAATAACTTCTGGTTAAACTAAATCAAGACATCTTATGCAAATGCAAACCCCAAATCAAACACATGCCTTGAATCTACATTTGGATACATATTCAGTAGAATATTGAACATATTTCCTTCCTGTTCTGTCTGCCTTATTTCTTTTATACTTCTTGAGTTGGAGCCTCAAACTTTTCATTTATTCATTCACGTAGGAGCGCTACGGCTCATTAGAGATGCTTTACAAGGGAGCTTTTTAAATATAAAAGATATATTTTGGCCTTGAACACATTTACTTAGAAGCTGTGTTTTCTTCTATCTCTTAATTGGTTTTTATAGTGTAAAGGCAACAGAGAGTTTGAAGCTGAGATCAGTAATTTAGTGGTCGAGTCGAGAAATCAAGGCCACGGATTTCACACAAAAGCTCACCAGACTGGTTAAGCTCAAAACAGGTCTTCTCAAACCTGTTTCTGATAAGAATCATGTTATCTTGAATTATTTTACAAGTTTCTCATCTATTATCCCGGTAAGGTTGTTACTTTTAACACTTTTGTTTCTCCGGCCTTTGCTGTTCCCCTTCATCCGACTCAAGAGGGTTTGGATGTTTGCCAAAAACAAAGAGGTCCAACTTTGGAGGTTTGTAAAGAATCACCATATTTAAACAGACTCGGTCTGTGCTAACGCGAGCTTCTTCAGGAGGAGGATGAAGGGAATTTGGACCTGGATTCTGGGCCAGCACACGTTTAGCTATTCACCATCGATATCTCAGTTCTCTGTAGATCTGCTGAAGACGCGACTAATTACTGCACTCGAGCTTTCTTTGTTCTTTATCTTTCATTTGTTCTTCAGCTGATCATTTATTTTGTGTGTGTGTGTGTGTGTGTGTGTGAGGAGAAAGCAACAGCATAAAAACGGAGACATTGTGACAAAAACATCAATAAAAGGAAATGGTCGGGCGGATGAAGGTAGAGGAGGAGTGGATGTGCTTGCGCATAAGAGAATGAACTAAAATGAAAAAGACTTGTTTGTTCATTCTAGGAGCGATAAGGGCCAAAGCCCCTCCATTCAGAAGGCACGACGGAGCAGACTGTTCCCACAGCTAAACAAAAGCACAGCTGGGGCTACCTCTGAGGAAGAGCAGGGGAGTCCTCCTGAAAACAAAACACCCTCAAGAGCAGGAGATCCTGTTTTTCTCTGATTTACTTATTTCTTCCCCTCTTGTCTCCCCGTGCAGCGTTTTGTTTAATCGAGACTGCACTTTTGAATCTCCATTTTCAAAACCGAGTTGGGGAGGGGTTCCTTTCAGACTCTTTAATTTGATGCATGGCTGTTCTGAAACATAAACGCCAGAGATTTGGTAATGAACTTAGCTGAAAACCAGAGTTTATAAAGCTGTGGAGCCAAGCGACGATTGATTTGACCATGCACAAAACTCTGGTAGCAACGTTGTTTAACGAGCCTGAATCTTTCTTTCATTATGTTAATTCTGTGTTTTTTTTCAATTCTTATTCAATTATTTTGTCTTTACACAGAGTAGCAAAAGTTTATCTACCTTGATTTGTTTGCTGGCAGTTTCGGCTTCTCTGTCGCCTTCATCAGAACATCCACAAGTGTTATTGTGGTTTCTTCTTCAGCTGCTGTTTATTTGTGTGTCTCTTTTTGAGCACCGCATGTATGATCTAACACGTACACTCCATCTCCATTCATGGTCAGCGGTGTGCATCTCCTTATTTCAACAGATGGATTAACGTCAGTTCTTACTTCACCCACATTTCCATTTTGAAAAATGCTCCACAAGGAGGTGTCGCCTGGCGGACTGAGAGGGCGGAGCTTAGGCGCTGAATGACACAAACTGGAAGACAGATGGCAGCCGAGAGCGACGCTACCTCCTTTGATTCTGAGCAGTCATTTAAAGTGGAGAATTTTTCTCCCCCTCCTTCCCCAGAGGGAACAGAAGAAAGGGAAATGTCGGTGGAGTAAGACTCTGGAACTGACGTTACTCGCCCTTTAATCCATCGGCTGAAATAAAGAGATGCACACCTTTCAATCTGCTTCACCAGCAACTCTTCCAGATTTACAAGTGCCAGCTGTTTGGCGACTTCTGCTGATGTCATTTCCATCTGAGTTACAACCAGTCAGCATCAGTTTACCACAAGTCCCTCCCAGCAACTCTACTGGGCCATACCCCAATGGAGATACTCGCTTGGTCCCTGATTTGGCCCGTAAAGTGGTTGTTTCAGGCTGGCCTGCTAAAATGGAGGCACGTGCACGCCATAAATGTCCGGTAAAATGACAATAGTGGAAACAAGCCTATGGGCTACAGCTCATCATCTCAAAGCATCACTTTCTGGTATCAATTCTATGTGAAAGGTTGTACTTCAAGAATCACAATTTTCAAAATAAAATCATAAGAAAAATTATTACAATGCTTTCAGATAAATCAGAACCAACTAAAGGACTTGCAAATCAGAGTTGGCCCTTAAATCCTTATTTTACAATAATATTTTTAGTGTTGAGTTCAGAGTCAATAAACGGTATCGTATTTATCAAATTCCATCAAGGAATTCATTTTCAGAGAGCCTGTGATTAGAAACAGAAACTCTGAACAAATGTCCTTACAATAACACATCAGTACAGCATTTTTCCTCCGTCAGTGAGAAGTGTGAGACTTCCTGTTACCAACCAAGCCATAACGTTTCTATTTTCCAGAGACAGAACAGGCTTGACCTGGGTGTTTTAACCAGGGATGTCATTGGGTGGTTTCTGATAGGAGGCTGATGACTTTGACCCAGAGGCGAACCTCTGTGAGGAGACTGCAGCTGTGGTCTGATACCTATTGTTAGCTGTGGTCAGGGCGCCACGGTGAGGTCTGTGTTTTTCAGAGGGAGTAGGTGGAACACAAGGAGATGGAAACAGCAGGAGTGGCTTTTAGCTGTTGTTACTAAACTAGTGGACACTTGGAAACGTGTGGATATTCTTACTTGAGCTGCACAGAAAATGCAGAAAATGTAGTGTCTGTGAAACACTTTTTCATTAGAGGCTAAAAAAACACCTGAAAGGACTGCTAGGGCTATGTGGGCCTATCAAAGGGTTACTGGCACAGGCAGCATTTCATTTAGAATTTGAGAAGTAGAAGCTGTAAAGCTGTAGCCTTTCTAATGTGATGACATCCAGGACAAGAGTAAAAAAAAACGTGTGAGCTCGATCACGACGGAGCTCCCTACACTATTTCAGCTGCTTGTGTCTGAGATCCTGTGGTCCTGATTCAAATCTCATGATGGTACTTGAGGTTTGGAGCTAGTTAATCCAGGACTTGGACTGTTGGATTAAGTCTGACCAGAGTGATGTCATCATTATGGACGTCAGAGCCTCGATCGGTTGATCCATCTCTTGTTCCATCCCGCTATGACTAATGAACCAGAAACATAAACTCCTCTGTTTGAGGCAAAAATTCATTCCTGCCTGAAGAAAGCCTGGATTCCTGCAGCAACGGAGTTTGTGTGGCTCATTTGTTCATGGTAAGTGCTTTTTAAAATATTCATCTTCATGTAGTTTTATATGCATGGAGTCATTTAGTTTTCGCGTTCTGATTCAGGTGTCTGAGCCCGCGATCGTTATAATAATAAATAAATGAATGAGTAAAAACTAACAACACTGATTAATGAAGACTTACCCAGCTTTGCAGTCGCCGTGAGGATTTATCCACCCACAGGTGATGTGAATCATGCTGACTCCGCTAGCCGGCCGGTGCCGACTTCAGCACGACCATGGCTTTACCGAAGTCACGGCTTCCTGTTTTGCAGAATAGTTCAGCCAAACTTTCCTTGAAACACAATAATCATAGACCTCCAGACATTTGAAAGCCTTTAACTGTTCATGAGTGAAGGGTCCAGGGCTTTCTGTTAAAAAGGGATAAACGTCTCCCCAGCAGCGTTGTGGAGAAAACACCGGCGAATCGGACCAACGTTTTCTGTCATCCCAGAGCTCAAACAGGCTTTAAATAACGTTATTTTTGTCGTCATTACAGATTTTAAGCTTCTCTCTAACCCTCCTCCTGTCTTTAGACGTTAAAGTGTTTATATTTTGGGGATTTTGCCCGTAAACTCGCGTGAAAGTGTACGTCGCGTATTGATAGCAGGCCGTCTTCTGTCACACAGCCACTCGCGCATGCGCACAACGATGAAAAATATGTCAACAAAGATCCTCCTATAAAATGTGACTTTCTACTTTGTGATCATCATAATTATTATAATGGAAAACATTTTCTCATTGTTTAAAAGTGCAATATGTAGGAATGAGTTCCATCCTGTGGTCACATTTGGGTACTGCAGCCCATTTTCCAAACCCACAAGTCACTTTCTCACTCTGTGCCTCGACTTTCATGGCTGCTGCCAGTTACCACTGAGCACCAGAAGATTCTAGATGACGAGCAAAGATGAGTCATACACAGTGAGTTGATGAGTAGATAAATACATTTCACCATAATATCGAGTTGTTGGTCATTGAAAAAGTAGCATAAGATATTTTTAGAATCACGTATTTGCTTCTAATTCACCGTTAGCTTTGCTAGCTGAACGTTAGCCTCTAGTCTTCTTTACTCGATATTAGAGTAAAACAAAAAGATGCCGTGACTCCTTAGGGGTACCATAAATAACTTCTGGGTCGCTCCTGTTTAATAGACTAGGATCTTTGCAAAACACTGCTTCATTTTGCCGGCTGTTGTTGAATCACAAATGCCAGCGCTGCAGCATTAGCTGGCCCAGACTTGGCAACCCCACGGGCTCACAGATTGTACTCAAAGACTATGTCCCTCTTTGGCCTTTTTTAAAGAAGAAAGACTGACAACTCCCTTGCCATCTGAGAAGGAACTCTGTATCAATGAAACATTCTTTCCAACATGATTGAGACATTAGACTGTTTAGTGATTATTTCACTGCAAAATTCTTACTTATTGTACCTTTAAATCAGATTTGATGGTGTTTTATTAACTGAAAATATCCTTTGCTATTTCTGTCTCTGGTTTGCTCCTTTAGGGTTTTTTTCTGCTTCTTCTGTGTCAGAGGAGTGAAGTGCCTGTCCTGTAACCACAGGGTTGCAGGTTCGAGCCCCGTCTGTTGCAGACACTTAACCCATTTTACCTGCTGGTGGTGGTCAGAGGGACCGGTGATGACAGTGCTCAGCAGCCTTACCTCTGTCAGTGTGCCCCTGGGCAGCTGTGGCTACATTGTAGCTCATCACCACCTTCTTAAAGTTCTACATTCTTAAACAGAACAGCAAATGAGAACACAAAACCATAAAAACGCTGGAACCTCTTTGGAGAACAGCTGCCTGTTAAACAGATAACATATTGCAGATGTTGTTTTAGTAATGCTCCAGACTAATTTGGGGATTTCTCCCAATTTCCATCAGTGCTGTTTTTTTTGTCAAATTAGCATGTCTGAATCCCTTTACTGCCACTTTGACAAAATGCTACAAAAACAGCGCTGTGTTTGAGCACAGGCAGGTATCAGTGATGGGTGATCCCATCTGACTCCATTAGGAAGAAGATTGTAGACACACACACGGTTTAGTACAGCCCCATTTCCAACTCTAACAAGGGAACGTCAATGAGTGAAGGCAGGCTCGGAGCTGAGCTCAGTGCCATACGGATCTGCAACAGGATCGGCACGAATCCCAGAAACCCACCCACGTATTCAGAACAAACTCACCTACGAAACAATTACACAGCCCTATTAATGTTCCTGCTAACAGCAGCAGATTTATATTTTATTTACAACACTGTTGATGTGCTTTCTGAAAAGCACATGAAGTTCTTGTCTTCTTCCAAGTAACTTTTTTTCTGTTTATCCCTGAAGTCTGTACTGAGTTGGAATTAAAGATGCTGCATCTGCGCCTTAAAATCTACCAAAAATACAAATCTGAGCCCACAGATCTCAACCTGAAGGAGGTGGAATGGGATGGGACAGAGTCACTGCCTCGAGTGGAGGAGTGAGGAGGAGCTGAGCTGAGCCAAATAAACAAGCTCGCCATGTCTCTTCTTCTTCTTCTGATTCCCGCGCTTGATTCCAAGGTGTAACCATTTTTATTGTCCGGTCGGAAATGGTGCCCAAAGGATGATTTAGCAATACTGTTGTCCGGGTGGAAATCGGAAGAAATTCGTGAGAATGGTGGCCACAGGAGACTGGGAGGCGGCCTCGGAGCAGAACCAAAACTGACTGGATGGATTAAAAACTGTATCCTCTCTGCTCTGAGAGTGTTGCCAAGGAGAAGGATGTCTGGGTTTTTCTCTTGCACATCCAATCTTTGATAAAAGAAAAAAATGTATGAATAAAAGAAAAAAAGTAGGTCATCCATCAAAATTATTCTTGCGTAAATCTAAACAGATTAAAAAGAAGTGCAAGTGTAATCAAGGTTTAATCAAAATACTAACACAACTTAGCATCTTACATTTCGTAAATATTCACAATATTTTTGGTTTATTAGAATTTTGTTATTATTTTGTTACAAATGATAATATAAACCATTATTGTTTTTGTTTTTGATCCAGAATTAATGTTTTTATTCCTGACATTTTAGGTTTTTCCTTCCTGATCATTGATCAGAAATTAATTTCACTTTTAATAACCCTAACCCTAACCCAATGTGAGGTCTATTAATGTTAAAATTAAAAGTTATATGATCCACACAAAATTGTCAAAGACATGCTAATGCTAATGCAATTAGCATATTTAAAGTTTACAGCTGATCATAGGGGAGTCCTGCTGCTCCTCAGCTCTAATTATTCATTCATCCTGATGTATGAGGTTGCACATAGCTGGGGAATGCATCTCATCTCTGCAAGTCAAATTCCTAAAGTCTGCAAAAATATGCAAAACTGTAGATTTGCCCCTTTGAGATGCTTCAATTATTTCTACGTCTCTCTTTTGTGCCTCATGTCAGGATATTTTGTCTCTCAATTACAAAACAATTTTGTATTATACTAAACTAAGATGTGTGACAGGGTGAGTTGCTGCTCCTCAAAAGAAAAAAATCAGAACTCACTCTGCCTAATTAAAGTAACTGGCGCTCTTTTTTTTGATAAATAGTTGTTTTAAAAGCCAAAGCAGGCTAAACATGAAAATAGTCTTCTACCCCTATTTCCTGCATTAGCCGCAGATAGAAAACAGACAGGGAAATGCTCGGATTAGAAAAGTCAGTGATATTAGCATGTCATATTTTTAAATTAGCACTCATGGACTCGAGGAGATTCTGGTCCACCATCCGGCGCCTCAGGAGGGGAAAGCAGTGCACTACCAACACTGTTTACAGTGGGGAGGGTGTGCTGCTGACCTTGACTCGGGACGTTGTGAATCGGTGGGCTGAGTACTTCGAAGACCTCCTCAATCCCACCGGCACGTCTTCCAGGGTGGAAGCAGAGTCTGGGGACTTTGGGTTGGGCTCTCCAATCTCTGGAGCTGAGGTCACTGAGGTGGTCAAAAAACTCCTCAGTGGAAAGGCTCCGGGGGTGGATGAGATCCGCCCGGATTTCCTAATGGCCCTGGATGTTGTGGGGCTGTGTTGGTTGACGCGGCTCTGCAATATCGCGTGGACATCGGGGGCAGTTCCACTGGACTGGCAGACCGGGGTGGTGGTCCCCCTATTTAAAAAGGTATGGAGCTAGGATTGGGACTTTAATACATGTAACCTGTACCAAGTTTTGTAACTTAAAACATGTTTCATGACACGTAACTCTGGATTTGTAACTTGTAACTTTAGTTTTGTAAGTGTAATTCTCAATTTGTACATGTATTTCTCGTTTTGTAACATCAAACTTTCGTGTTGTACATGAAACTTTTGTTGTGCAACTTAAATCTAACTTTAGTTTCCTAACGTGTAATTCTCAATTTGTACATGTATTTCTCGTTTTGTAACATCAAACTTTCATTTTGTACTTGAAACTTTTGTTTTGTAACTTACATCTAACTTTAGTTTTGTAACATGTAATTCTCTCAATTTGTACATGTATTTCTCATTTTGTAACATCAAACTTTCATTTTGTACATGTATTTCTCATTTTGTAACATCAAACTTTCATTCTGAACCATTAAACTCTCGTTTTGTTACTTGCAGACTTCAAAAATAAAAAATCATTGTACATGTTTGAAATCAAAACGCTCAAAACACACATCTCATTCTACAGTTACAAACCTAAAGTCTACAGTGTTACAAATCATTTTGTCCCAATTCTAGCTTGGGTGGGAGGAACTTGGGAGGAACCAATGAGAGCACGAGTCTTAGCTACCAATCATGTCTCTCGAATTCCTGTCCAATCATTGGAAGAGGAGGGCAGGGATCTGTAAACCTCACAACCAAACTTGCTTACGTTCGCAGTTCGCACTCTTTGCCTGTAGGTGGCGATAATTATTGTCTAGCCTTCTCAACGGCAGCCTGTAGGTCCTGTTAGCAACCGAGACTGCAGCTAACGGGCAGANGAGTTCGCCCAACCAATCTACATGTGTTTTGTGGATTTGGAGAAGGCGTTCGACCGCGTCCCTCGAGGGGCCCTGTGGGGGGGACTCTGGGAGTATGGGGTACCGGGCCCCTTGATACGGGCTGTTAGGTCCCTGTACGACCAGTGTCAGAGCTTGGTCCGCATTGCTGGCAGTAAGTCGGGCTCGTTTCCGGTGAGAGTTGGACTTCGCCAAGGCTGCCCTTTGTCACCGATTCTGTTCATAACTTTTATGGACAGGATTTCTAGGTGCAGCCAAGGTGGTGAGGGGATCCGTTTTGGTGACCTAAGGATCAGGTCTCTGCTTTTTGCAGATGATGTGGTCCTGTTGGCTTCGTCAGAACGTGATCTCCGGCTTTCGCTGGAGCAGTTCGCAGCCGGGTGTGAAGCAGCTGGGATGAGAATCAGCTCCTCTCCGAGACCATGGTCTTGAGTCGGAAAAGGGTAGAATGCCTTCTCCAGGTCAGGGACGAGGTCCTGCCTCAAGTGGAGGAGTTAAAGTATCTTGGGGTCTTGTTCACGAGTGAGGGAAGGGTGGAGCGTGAGATCGACAGGTGGATTGGTGCTGCGTCTGCAGTGATGAGGGCGTTGTACCGGTCTGTCATGGTGAAGAGAGAGCTGAGTCGAAAGGCGAAGCTCTCAATTTACCGGTCGATCTACGTTCCTACCCTCACCTATGGTCACGAGCTTTGGGTAGTGACCGAAAGAACGAGATCGCGGATACAAGCGGCCAAAATGAGTTTTCTCCGCAGGGTGTCTGGGCTCTCCCATAGGGTGAGAAGCTCGGCCATCAGGGAGGGGCTCGGAGTAGATCCGCTGCTCCTCCACATCGAGAGGAGCCAGTTGAGGTGGCTTGGGCATCTGGTTAGGATGCCTCCTGGACGCCTCCCTGGTGAGGTTTTCCGGGCACGTCCAACCGGGAGGAGACCCAAAGGAAGACCCAGGACACGCTGGAGGGACTATGTCTCTCGGCTGGCCTGGGAACGCCTTGGGATACCCCCGGAGGAGCTGGCCCAAGTGGCTGGGGAGAGGGAAGTCTGGGCCTCCCTCCTTAAGCTGCTGCCCCCGCGACCCGACTCCGGATAAGCGGATGAAAATGGGTGGATGGATGGACTCATGGACTCAGGTTCGGACTGGCACAAAAATTTGTCCCTGGAATATGAACTTAGTTCTACAAGCGGGTGGTGGTGGTAGAGCACATTGCTGCAGCCTGCTCGATCCTACGACGCGCTAAGTGCCGACGCCGGCCTGAAGTACACCCACCGCCCTGCTGAAAAATCCAGCATAGAGCAGCATAGCTGGTTACCAGCATATGTTGTGTTTTGGTGCTGGTATGCTAGTCCAGCATAAAATGCTGGTGATGGGAAGCTGGACCAGCATGCTAGACCAGCATCCCATCTTGGGCCAACATACATACAACATATTTTCTAAGCTTTTCACTGGTGATGTGTCCTAAACACAAAATCCAAACATAATACAGGCATTAGAAAAAAACCCTCCATGTCAGATACATTACCATGAATGTCCAGCTGGATAGAAAAACAGCCCAATTTATTGCTGTTTGCACAAAGAAAAGGTCTTTTTACACCTCTTTCACAACTCACCACAGCACAGTGTTGACTGTTCACGTTCTGAGTGTAAATCCTGCATTATATGGTGTGTTACTCTGCCAGAGTGAATCTCAGTGTTATTTTATGAGAGCAGGAAAGCCTTCAGCTAATGAATAAATCAGTGTTTTCTATTGTTTTGTATCTGGGTGCTCCTGGTAGCTCAGAAACAGGCTGTCAGGTTGACTGAACTGGATTTTTTCCCTTTAGTTATGTCCATCCACATTAGAATTCAAGATATTGTTCTTGAACAGCGAGGTGAAAAAAATAAATATTAGCACTTTTATCCATACACTAAACCAAACTTATGTTCATATTCTGCAGCTTTTACCTGTTTGAGTTCCTGTTTGTGTCCCTGAAGGGTTTTTATTTCTGTTAATTCATGAGCTGTTTGTCTTCCTTCCCTCACAGTCTTTGCAATTTCTTGCAAATGAAGGTTAAGCTGTGCTGCTGTCGCTGTACTTTTCTATATATTTTTCTTTGAATCAATCGTTCTGACTTTTCATACTGCAGAGTGTAAAAAAAGGATTTCATGATGACAAAACAAACATGCAAACAAACCTACAAGTCGCGACAGCAATAAGCTGTAAAAGATTAAACATCTGAGGACTGAACAGACTTAGAAAATTATTATGAACAACGAAAATATAAAACTTGATTTTCAAACCAAAACAAATAAAATGGTAAATAGCCTCTATTTATGTAGTGTCTTCTATTGTTTTACAACTCCCCAAGACACTTTACAATTAACCAGTCATTCACCCACATGCACACACACACACACACACACACACACACACACATTCACACGCTGGTGGTGATGAGCTACATTGTAGCCACAGCTGCCCTGGGACACACTGATGCAAGCAAGGCTGTGGAACAAAAGCACCACTGTTCCTTCTGACCACCGCCAGCAGGCAAGGGTGAAATGCCTTGCCCAAGAACACGACTGCAACAGACTGAGTAGAACTTGAACCTGCAACCCTTCAGTAATGGGGCGAACACTCTGCCACCATGAACTTTGAGTGAATATTAAATTAAATTAATAATTCTAATAAAATATTTGCAATTATAACAAAAAAAACTGCATACATTTTGTAAATTAATACCTTTCTTGCTTAAAGTGACTGTGTGTATTTTCCCTGGCGATAGGGGGCAGTGTATACCTAAATCATTGCAAGTAAGCAGTATTTTTGTGTTCGAGTAAGACCATAGCAACGGATGGCCATTAGGGTCAAAAATCCGTGGGAGTGCAACCTCCAGCAAAATGGCAAGCACATCAGACTCACTTTCATCACTGGCAGCAGGTGAAGAGGTAAATGTTTAAAACAACATTTATGAACGGATAAAGTTTAATAACCGTTTGTTACAAATCAGTAAATGCATTTTGTCCTCACAGGCTCCCGTAGAAGGAAACATGTCGTCTAATATGGCATCGCCCAGAGACTTAGACCCGCTCCCATGTGTTTTAGACCTGATTTTTATGGTTAAATGTTACAAAGCCGCCAATAATTTTCAACTGGGCATCATTTAATTCATTTTCAACAACATTTTGATGGATATTTTAAGAGATTAACAGTAAAAACTAACATTGTCTCTTTAAATATTGCTCAGCATGTATTATGTCTATATGTGTCCTAAGAATTAAAAATGGAAGTAGTTTTCTTTAGTGCAGTTGTCTTTAGGTTTATAAGTGCATCTTTAGCTCCATCTTCACATGAGGGCATTCATTTAAAGTTACTGGCAGGACTTCATATAAACCAAAACAAGATGCAAAAAGTCAAATTCCATCAAGAAAGCAATAAATTAACCTTCAACGTGATATAATTTGTTATCAATTTTGATGTTTGTTAATGAATAAATGAAGTGACTAGTCATAGCAACTCTCTACTGATGAAATGTGAACAAACTGTGGTGCTGATGATAGTAATATTTTACTGTTTTATGTGTCTCCAGTACAGCGGTGTTAACAGGAAACAAGACAAAAGACAGGGTGGGATTCCACTGCAGTTCAGTCAAAGATAAGGGAAATGAGAGTGGTTAGAGACAGAGAAAATTAAAACGAGAGATAAAGAGAACAGGATTGTTTTTGAAGTGAAGTCGGATTGTCTGGTGGAGAGCATGCAATCTCAGAAACAAAGAGGATGAAAGAGAGACAGTCGAGAGTGAGATTATATTCTCTGTGTCTGTCACACAGCTCGGTGGAGTTGTTCAGTCTTCGGTTGAGACTGTGCTCCCATAATTCAGTCTGATTTAGGATGTGATAGAGCGCTGGCGGATAATAAGCAGTATAATTTGAAGGAAGGTGTGACCAGACTGAATAAGTGGTGTTATGGCTGACTGGTTCCAGCCCCAGTGCCATGGCCAGTGCTGCTTACTGCTCCTTACTTTCAGCACCCTGGACAGCGCCCGGCCTGGCTCAGCCTCCCCTCCGCCTTCAGAATCCTCAGAACGCCAGCTGCACACCATTTGTTGATGGGACACCAAATAGTTAAAACCATACTATGCAACTTTTCACATTTTAAATCATTTTTGAGCCAGTCTGTGCTAAAATCACTCTTTACAGGGTTAATGAAATAACACTCAGACCCCAACCGCCCCCTGTGGGCAGAATACCACATTTGCAACTGCAGAGCGGCGGTCTGGTCCCTGTTGGACTTAGAAAAAATGGAGCACATGAACACAGCTGATATGATTTAGTGATGAACCGCTCCTGTAGACACTAATGAAGGCTGAGGAGACATTTCAGAAGTTAGATTAAGGTGTTAAAAAGACGAACGCACAGCGAGGAGATAAGTTTCACTTTTGCTTTGATCACAGATAATTAATAATGGACACTAGGGGGTGCTAAAAGCAAAGCAAAACTGACAAGTGTGCCTTTAAAGGGCAGCAGCTGTCAGAAGAAGATGGGGGAAAAACAGAGCCGATGCCTGTTTTTGTCTCCACGATCCTTGTGATCTCGCTACCTTGACGGTTTTGAACTTAGTAAATTTGACTCAAAGATCTTCTGTTTAGTCCTTTTGAGGAATATCCACTTTGTGTTCGTAGATTCCTTCACCAGATTAAACTGCTTTTAGAGCTCGGACTTTAGTTATTTAAAGAATATAGCCGTTTAGTATTTTCGTTTAGAGTTAGCAGGATTTAATCTGTTTGTTGTGATTACATTAAGACTCGGGTTCACGCATTCCGGTTCATCCCTGGGGTATTTCACCTCAGGTGCTTTCAGTTAAATCTTTTTGACAGTCGGTTTGCTCGTTAGGCATTTTGGTTATTTTTATTTCCATCCTTAGAGAAAACATGCTGAGCTTACCCTTATTTAGAAATTACATCCACGGTGGCTGAGAATCTTTGTTTTCATGTGTTAATAAAGCACAATTTTATTTACACCAACTCTGACACTTCTTATGTTACCCCTCCCTTCACCACCACCACCACCACCATCAAAGGAGGCGTAACAAGTGGGATTCTAGTGTCTCTAACTCACGTTTATGTCTTCACTTGAGTTAACTTCAGGATGCAGCTGTTTCTTTTAAGTTCCAGTGAATATTTAATATCTGGTCATAAAAACTTCAAATCAGATGATTTCAGGTTCTTTTAGAAAAGTCCAGTCACTGAAGTACGGCTCGGTCAGTGGACGGATCAGATGATACTCGAAATGAATATGATGCTTGTGCAACCTGCTTGTTACGTTATATGATGTTTTGTGTCAAAGAAAACCAAATAAAAATACACTTTTATTGATTAAGATAAAATTAGTTAAAGGCCCCATACTTCACTGAAAGAACAAACACTGTCTCCGTGCCAGAGTTTTAAACTAAGATCAGCTTATATTGGGAAGAGTTGGAGTTATAGTCAAATTTAGGAAATCACAGTTTGGGCAATCTTACAAAATATGATAAGATCTCATATGATGTCTTTGCAAATGATGTAGGGTTCATCTTTTAATTAGATGAGGTTGATTCCTACAGCTACAATGTTTTAAGTAAATGTAATACATGATGACGCTAAGAGACTAAAGTTGGTGGTTCACACAGCAGGACTTTTAAGATGCTGGCTAACTTTCACAGCATGACCACACACGTGGCGATTGGAGCGGTCCCGACATCCTTCCAGAGAGCTCGTCACATACAGCAGAACGTAGGACCATCTGATAAGAATATCTCTAGAGTTATGTAATCATGCACAGCTTTAAGGTTTTCAGATGGGGCGGGGCCGGTCAAAAATTAGCATGATTATCCTGCCTGGCTTTAGACACTAAAATAGTAAAATTTGAAGCTGCATGAAGTAAGAATGATGTCCTTTGGCCAAATTTGGGTACTTCTGTCCAGGTATCAAAACATATCCAGTTGTTTGTAATTGAAAAAGTAGCTTGAGATTTTTTTAGAGCTGACTATTTGCTTCTAATTCATCGTTAGCCTCTAGCCTTATTTACTTGATATTAGAGCAAAACACAAAGATGCCGTGTATTTTTAGGGGTACAGGAAATAACTTCTGGGTCGCTCCTGTTTACTGGCTTCCATTCTTTTCATAGGTGATGCTGCTGTTTGCCGGCTAGTGTTCAATTATATATTCCAGAACAGCAGCCTTTTCAGCCCCACAGGCTCACATATGATTGGCTCTGGAACCAGGAAGTATGGAGGCAGGACAGATTGTTCATCCTTTTTAACCTTGAGTTGCTTGAAAGGTGCTTTTAAAAAATAGAATGTATTTTATTAGTATTATTGTTGTAAACAAAGAAAAATTCTTACTTATTACACCTTTAACTGTGTAAAATAACCTGAGATAATAATGTTTGTGCTTTAAAGGTCAGTTGGATATTGTGATCCTCTTGAATTATCCATCCATCCATCCATCCATCCATCCATCCATCCATCCATCCATCCATCCATCCATCCATCCTCCATCCATCCATCCATCCATCCATCCATCCATCCATCCATCCATCCATCCATCCATCCATCCATCCATCAATCCATCCATCCATCCAATTCAAACCAAAAATGAAATATTTACATTACAGACAAAAAGAGCTTTCATTATTTTCTTGTTTCACGCAGAAAAATCAATCAATACTTAAGGAAGGCTCTCTGTCCACAAATCTTTGAAATACAAACTGAACTGAGAACAACACTCAGAGTCGCACAAATGGAGATGCACGCACATAAAAATAAAGCTAGGACTGAGTCATCATTTTATTTAACCTTGTAATGTCTTCAAATAAAGCCAACAACCAATGCTTAGAAAAAGATGGCTGACAATAATTCACAGATATTTATTACTTAGAAGCTGTAATCTGATTGGCTCAGGTGTGACAGCTTGTTAGATCTTGTTTAACCTTTGCATTATCACAGTTTGATCATTGATTGGTGTAAATATTATCTTAACCTTTTCCTAAATACTTCCTTCCTAATCATTAACAGGTTATTAATTAACCCACCCGTTCTTAAAATCTAGCCTGTCATATAATGAAGCTCCTTTGGCACGATTCAATTGACTGTCAGCGTTTGGCATGGTAATTGCCGCTCGTTCAAGGATGGGACACGGCAATAAACTTGTCAGCGCATATTACAATGTGGGACTGATGAGCAGGATGGAGCATTTCGCCTTGCTGCCCTCTCATCTTAATGGCAGCCATCTCCTCCTTGGCATGTTCCCAAACAGGCAACTCATTTCATCTCACACATTAAATCTAAGCGGGAGGGCGACACTGTGTCCATCATGACAGCTTTATGTTAAACAGGATCCTTGTTGTGCCTCGTGATACAGCTTGATTGGATAAAGTCATTCTTTGATCACATTTCTGATGAAGATATTCAGCATTTGCAAGATAATCTCTATAACATGAATGAAAGAGATGA
This sequence comes from Aphyosemion australe, assembly GCA_006937985.1. Taxonomy (NCBI): domain Eukaryota; kingdom Metazoa; phylum Chordata; class Actinopteri; order Cyprinodontiformes; family Nothobranchiidae; genus Aphyosemion; species Aphyosemion australe. The sequence continues at coordinate 59,391 of SSNS01001020.1, forward strand.
GTCCAGCAAGAATGAGTGTGAAATTTGCAAAAGAAAGCAGGTGTGTATGTTTGGAGCTGTGGCTTGTCCTGTTCCCCTCAGGAGTGTTGTTCGATGGGAGTCACACCTTCCTGTTTTACAGAATGTTTTCTCAGTGTTTCAGTTAACAGGCTATCAGCATGTGGCCTCTGACAATTCATCAGGGAGCCCCTCCATCATACGGCAAAGCGTCACCAAAGGCAGACAGGGACGAATCAATTTGCAGGCGGGAAGCAGGTGGAGTTATCTGTCTGTCACGGGCGGGAAAGGTGGATGAGAGGTGATGGAACATTTTGGGACTAAAGCAGAGAATCTGTGTTGCTGGAGTCACATACTACATGCATCCAATCCAAACATTTACAAAGAGCTTAAAGCGATAGCTCATTCGTTTATTCTGAGATGGTGTATGGAGACAGTGGTTAATATCTTACCTGCAGCAGACAGAGCGATCTCAGTTTGGAAAATCACAGCTGGATACGTAAGTGTTGTGTAATTTCTAGAAAGTGTAACATGCAGCTAATAGCTGCCATTATAGTCGATGTGTATGTTTCCGCTGGCTATGAAGCGGCGCGTTTTGGATCCATTCCAGAAGCGTATTGTTGCGTCGTTCCACCTAATTTATGCTTAAGGTCTATTTTTTATGTTCTACGCTTACAGAACGCATCAAGCTCAGCAGTTCAGATCAAGCCAGACAGGAAGTTTAACACAGAAGCAGTATTAAGTATTCAGCAACTTTCAAAATAAAAGACACATGCAGATTTCCTATTGCTTAAAGGGATACTATGCAGTTTTGGTTTGCTTTTAGCACCCCCTAGTGTCTGTTAGACATGGGATGTGCTGCTGAGTTTGCGGAGACAGCACATCCATTACATTAGCTCAAAATTATACAGCCTTTAAAGCAAGCACTGTTGTGAATATTTGAATAAATTTGGATTAGATGGTTCCATATGATGCGTGACACACATCTGTAACTGACAACAAGTTTCAGTTCTGACCCTCCAGCAATCATTTGGGCCCAGGAGCAACATTGCAGCTTTCCAATCCTGTGGCAGTGATGTCACACCTCTGTGACTCCACCAAAAGGGACGAAAAAAGCACAATATTCACAGCCATAGGCCCAGTCCCAATACTCGCACTTCCACCTTTCAATTGAGTGTTCCTGGCCAGGTGTGCGAGTGAGTAGTGTGCCCTGATTCTCAATTGTGGAAGTTGACCACGCCCCGTTTGCACACTTGATCCGCACTTTGCCCAAGTCTGCATCGATGTGAACTTCGGTGAAGGGCATTACCCACAATCTATTGCTGCTTGGGAATTTTGAGAAGGCATGTTTTTGGCCTGTGGGGATAAAATGTCCCAGGAGTTTACTCACACATGCATGGAGAGACCAACTTTATGCAGAAAGGCCTCAGTTGGGATTCGAACATGCAAACGTCTTGTTGCAAGGATACCGCCTGCTCCACCATGCAGACTTGACTGTCATTAAACATGAATCTGATGCTTGAGGGAATTTCAATGGAAACGTTATTATGAGGGTCAAACACAAACTTCTAGATGATGATGACATCACTGCAATGTGAGACAGATAAAACACAGAAATGACAGATTAGCAGGTCTGTTTGTTTAAGTAAACTTTGCATATTGTAAACAAATTTTGAATGAGATATTGAAAAGGAAAGTCAAAAAACAAAAAAAAAGATTTAAAATAATTTTGTTTGATAATATTTCTGAACTACACAGTTAAGTCTTTGCTTCATTTCTTGGCTTTTGTCCTGGTCATCCCAAAACATGGATGGTAGGTTGATTGTTGACTCTAAAATGACCCTCAGGGCAAAAGTGTGTCTCCACGTGATCCCTGACCATGCCTCTCGTCCAATGACCTCTAGAGAAAAACCAGCTCCCTGTGAACCTGAACAGGATCAAGCAGGTACCAAAAAACCCATAAATCTGATTAGATCCTTTTCATAGTTTTTGTTTTGTATCTTGTTCTGTTAGATACAACCTCACACAACTACAGAGTCCTACCGTTAAAGTTTTAAATCATTTAAAGTCTCAGACAAAAATGCCTAAACCCTGTTATGACTCCTACACACCTTAAGTAAAAATTTTCTCACCGGAGCAGAGCTTTATAAAATTTATCTTCTTTGCTTCTGGCTGCTTTGAGCTGACTGGGCAGAGCTGCTTCAAGTGAACTGTGAAGCCTGACTATATAACAGCTCGTGTGAAGGCAAACATTTCACAGGCGGCCAAACAGAGCTGCAGACGTGTGATTTAATGTTTCATGTGGGTGGTGGAGAATCAGAATGTATGAAGGTGAGCTTCGCTCTTAAATTAGGCATATGCAGCATTCTTTATCTTCAGTTTAAAGAAATACAGTTAAAGTTGTGGCCCATAGTATGATGTCATCAAAGAGAGGAGGAGGAGATTTGCAAATTTGAATGGCTATAGCCCCCCTTCCCCATCCTCTGCTGGAAGGAGCTGAAAGCCACGCCTTATTCCGTGCATGTGGATAACAATCTCAAGTTCAGAGCGGGACAGAATGGCACTCAGCTTAGCAATGTTCCTGAGATGGAAGAAGGAAGAGCGAACAAGACAACTGACATGAGAGGTGAGGGTGAGAGATGGGTCAAAGGTCACACCAACATTCCTGACAGAGGGTTTGGTGTGAGAAGCAAGCTGACCAAGAGAGTCTCTGACTTTGGGAACCAGCTTGTCTGGGGCACAGATGAGGATCTCAGTCTTATCTTCATTCAGCTGTAGAAAGTTCCCAGCCATCCAGGTTTTAATAGACTCTAAGCAGGTGTGCAACAGCTGCAGCTTAGACATCTCATGGGGCTTGAAGGAGATGTACAGTTAGATGTCATCTGCATAAAGATGGTATGAGATTCCTATAAAAAAGCTCAGGATGTGCTGGAGAGGGAGCAGATAAAGGAGGAACAGTAGAGGCCCCAGCACAGGACCTTGTGGGACACCATGGTTGAGGGAGGTGGAGGAGGACCGAAACTTGGAGATGGCCACAGAGAAAGAATGCTCAGGCAGATAAGAGGAGAACCACTCCAGAGCAGTTCCTGATAGGCCTACCCAGTCTCTCAACCTATCCAGCAGGTGATGGTCAGCAGTGTCAAAGGTTGCAGTCAGGCCCAGCAGAACCAGAACAGAACCGTCTTTGCTTTATAAAGGTAAAAATGTGTAGTGGGATAAATCTTCCAAGCACGTTCTTGTTTTTTATTTGACTATTTTCCTATTCTGTCTGTCTCTTATCTTCCTGCATCTCCTCTCAATCTTCCAGAAAGACTGCTGCCTGGCTTCCTACTTTTTCACCTCACAAGTTACTTGTGAACTAAGCAGATCAAAGGGATCTATATCGACCACAAAAATAGCAGAGTGCGCACTGCGCAGTAGTGCCAGTGAGGTGAAGTCACTGGCGCATGAGTGATGAGCGCTGCAGCAGCATCAGGCATGAATAAGACAGAAAGTACCAGAGAATATGAGCAGACACGAAGGATCGTGTGTTAATTATATTTTTTTGATGGCGCCACTTTCTGAATGTTACTGTGTCCGTGTCCATATAAATAATGTAATATAGGTAAAAACAGGATCTTTTTTCGGGCTCCTCCTGGGTGTGTAAATTGAGGGCTTCTAGGGGAGCCCATAACTCTTTCAGGGGAGCCGGGCTCCCCTTATCTCCCCCGTAATTCAAATGCCTTACTTTAATCAGCTGCAGTTCTAAGGATGAAAAGGGACCCGAGGTTGTAGAGCTACATGAAAGATGGTATCTAAAGATAATAGCTAGCCCTCCACCTCGACCAGAACCCCGGGGCGGGCTAAGGAAGGAACCACCACTCGGGCAGAGTTCAATCAGACCAGAATAATCAGATGAAAAGGGTCAGATAGTGAAATTTAGGCATTTTTCAAGTTACTTGAAATGTTTTAAACTACGTACCCCAGCATTAATGTTGTCTAAAGTTAGAGTTCATGTCATAAATGGAACTCCAAATGTGATAAATATACATATAACTTCCTAAATTAATTATAGCTTTACAATGTCGTAAATTGTGTTTTTCCATTAATTAGCTTCTATGACAGATCCCACTTCATCCAACTATCTGGCTGCTTCTGAAGGAGAAGAGCTGGAGCTGATTTTATCACCTCACAGAGAAAGCTAACATGGAAATGTCATTCTCAATGAGATGTTAATTACCACACTAGATCTCAGGGAGAACAATAAAGAATTGTTTAGAACATGTCAAGGCAGTAAAACTGATTCCTGTGGTATACCGGGTTTATTCATCATCATTGGTACAGAGGGATCACAGTCATGCATTTTTCTCTCACTGCATTTTTTTATGTTGTATCTATTTCTGTCATCTAAAAGAGAGAGAAGAACCATCGTTACGTTTATTTTTCTTGATCCCTTTAGCTTTTTAGCTAAATTTGGGTTTAGCTAGAATCGCCTTTTCATTAATAATCCTTTTAAAATCCATCTTTATTATCAAAAAAAAAAAAAAAAACCCAATCATGATTTCTTTCTTTCTATTGTTTTTTTTTTTTACTTCAGCTTGTGAATTCACCAGAGCAGGAAAGATGGATTTTCAGGAATGTTGCAGGACTGATTCATATCCGCATCAAAGAGCAAACGGATGGATGTGGCGTCGCTCACAGTTGTTTGGCTTCAGGCAGCCCATTGTTGCTGCTCATTGTGGGTAATCAATCACGTGTGCTGTATGGACTGTAAATTAGAAACTGAAGCGACTCTCGTTAAGCGCTGACCATTATTGCCTGAGACTGACAGAAAAGTGCATTTCCTATTGCTGGTAATCACGCTGCAGATGTGGAGCAGAGACACATAAACTTCTAATGCAAGCCGGAGAGCCTATAAATATATTTCTTGTCACTTCTGTTCTGCAGGGCACCCTCATTAAATGTTTAATTCAGCCACACCAAGCGCGGCAGACGACCCAGTTAGGAGACCTACTGCTAATGAAGCTGAATCCTAATCTGCACCGTCTGCATCAAATATTAGAAAAGTTTTCATTACCTCCCTCCACATCTCTTTTAACAAACTTCCCCGGTAATCTTAATGATAGACTGAGAGGATATGTGGGTTTCTTCCCCTCCTGGTAGGTTTTAAAGCAGGAAAAATGGGTCCTGTGGCCTGTTTTTGAGATCTATTGAGACATAAACACAATGACAGAATGTCTCAGAGAATGTAATTTACGATAAAGGTGGGAGAGCGAATGCATAGTTATTGTTTATAGTTTTATTTTCAATATTTCCCAAGCGCAGCATATTCCATGGCCTGTGGCATTAGTGTAGGCTTCACTGTCTGAGAAAGAACAAATAATAATAATAAAGGCCAGCTTTATGTCCTGTGAAATTAAATTCAACATATGGCCGTATATTTTTTTTCGTCCATTTGTTTCACTGCCTTCCTTTGCTATCCCTACCTGAGAAACACATACATCACTGTGCACCTTCGGATTTCTTTATATGGCATACATATTTGATTTTATGATCTACCCACTGGTCTGAGAAGAGCTGGAAGTGTTATGGTCTGCTTGTAGAGTTTTGATGAATGGGTGCACAGGAGCGTCAGAGCTGCGAGGTGTTTGTTGTAACCTCGCTGTTCTGCAGGTAATCTTTAGTTTAGTTTGAAGCTAATTAGATGGTCGTCTGTTCGCGCCAACAAATCGCTCCCAGCTGTTCTCCTTCGTCTCTTTGCCTCTTAGACTCAGATCACTCGCCATCTGCACCTCACATGCCCCGTTTTACATAAAACACATCATAACCAGTCTTTTTGTGATTAATTCTGTTGCAGAATCTTATTGATCAGCAAATCTAAGACCTGGCTTCTGTAAACTACAGTATCTTTCAGTCTAAATGAGTATTTGATGGAATTCTGTATCACTTTCGACTGAACATGAGGAAAAAGACACACATTGTTGCCAAAACGTAGCTTGTTGAGATTCTGCTCCAGGCGGAATCTTTAAGTTTCTCAGGTGAAAGTTTCAGCAAATAGCCCAGGGCTTTAGACGTTGACTGTTTTATATATAATAGGCAGTATTTCTGCAGGACCAATTTGCCTCCATCTTCAAATTTTAGAATGCGTTTGAGCCTCCACAGTTGACTTTAGTGCCTCCTTTTTTTATTGCATTTTTATATCAAATTAAAAGATCAAAATGGAAAAAATCCACACACTTCTATCTGCAGTTAGAGTTTTTTAATCAAGCTTTCGGTCAGAAGACCTTCATCAGGAGTTGAAGGTCTTCTGACCGAAAGCTTGATTAAAAAACTCTAACTGCAGATAGAAGTGTGCAGATTTTTTCCATTTTGATTGTTGTATACCTTATCCAGCACCTTCACACAGATGAGCAGTGTTTTCTCTTCTTTTTTAAATATCAAATAAAAAGAAAAGGAACAAGTATTAGCATCTGGACCCATTTATTTACTCTGAACAATTTATTTGCTCTGCAGTTTTTCAGTCAGCATAAAGTATTTTTGATAACCTTATGTGTATTAACGTTATTGCATGTGTTGTCACACACTGTCGACATTTTCATGTCATTCATTGGTCAATGGGGGCTCCTATGGTCAGTGTTAAAAAGATTAATAGATGCAACATGCATGCCTTCTGTCTGCAGGAGAAAACTCACACATGCACGAGGAGGTGAAATAATCACTAAACAGTCTAATGTCTCACTCATGTTGGAAGGAAGGTTACATAGGCCCAGTCCCAATACTCGCACTTCCACACTTACGCCCTTTAATTGCGCGTTACCGACCAGGGGTGCGAGTGTGTAGGGTGTCCCGATTCTTAAGTGCAGAAGGTGACCACGCCCCTTTTGCACAGTTGATCCGCACTTGGTCCGCATCGATGCGGGCTTTGGGCAAGGGTATTACCCACAATCCATTGCTGCATGGGAAGTTTGAGAAGAAGGCGGAGCAATGACTCAAGTGCCTTTTCTGAAAACATGTATTTTCAACTGAAAGAAGTTCATTTTAAGACGATTAATGATATTTATTCATGATCTGAATGTTTTAGACTAAGATTTAATGTGGACAGTAATGAATGTAACTTTTGTTTGTTTGAAATTTGTTAATAAAGTTTTTATTAAAAGTAGCACAAACAGTGATCGATGATGCAATGTTTACTGTCCCAATTCGGCACACTTGTGTACTACGCGCTTGAAGCCCTATTGTGCACTTCCTCCAAGTGCACTTCACAGAAGACCGTAGGACGCAGTGCAAGTATCAGGATTGAGCCATTGAACCAGATTTACCTTCTCAGCCGGCTGGGGGGTAAAAACAAGAGTGCCCCTAGTGGGTGGATGCAGTATCAAATCCCACCTTTCTCCATGCAACCAAGTAGACATTTTCCTGACAAAAAATAACCTTCAATAACTCTTTGCAGGTGATGACTCATGTTGATTCATGTGTCTTAGATGAGGATTAGAGAACAGAGGAGTTAAAACAGAAACACTGAAGTTTTTGTGAGAATGGAGTAGCAAAAAAAAACAAAAAAAACAACACACAAATTAGAAGTCTCCTTCCCATATCTCCCTGCTCTGGTCTGATGTGTAATTCCTCAGGCAATACCTTTTTAAAGTTGCTCCTTTAGAACCAGAACTTACAAAGGTTGCTGAAAACAGTCAAGCAGCGATACGTTGCTCCTCTATGAAGTTGACCATTTGCGATGAATAATGCATTATCTTCTCTGCCTCTTCCAAAGACAATATTACCTTTGGCAAACTTTTCCTGCCTCTGATTTCCTCCCAGAGGACAGGTGGATGAGAAGTTTCCCTCTTTCTTTCGCAACAGCGTGAGGCAAACACAATTATTTCTCGAAACTCCATCGTGTAACACTGGTAACTGATGATCAAAGTCGTTCTCTTCCAGTTTGAGCAGTTTTAACCCGTGCTCGCTCTCTTCGGGCCCGAGCTAATCCTTCGATGCAACTCTTGAAAACTTCTCTGATTACATTTCTCCTCACAAGATACTTGACAGAAACAGCAGCTCAGGGATCCTGGTGATCAAACAAATCGCCATACTCAGGAGTCCTGACTGAAGCAGGATGAGGGCGGAAAGCAGAACCCTTTATGCCACGCTCCTGTTTCGTATTTTACCACAGACTTGAATTTTTTGTGCTGCTGTGTGTAGGAAGGAGAGGGAGATCCATCCCATTGCTGCAGCAGAGCTAATTATGTTTTTTCTTGGCACATTGATGTGGAAATGACCCTCCCATGATCCATTTTAAAGATGCAGACGTGATTTAAAACTTGCGTATTTCTCTATTCATGTTGTTTTATGTGCAAATTGGACGGCCATGCTAAATAATTCACGATACATCATCATTACTACAATTCCCTTTATGCTTCTCTGACAACATCAATAGCAGTGAGCTTGTTTACTCAACTCATCTGAATATTACAGTTAACAAGCGCCGGGGCTGTGATGTAGACATTTGTCGTCTTCATGAGTAAATCTCTCTCCTTTGATGAAAAAGCTGTTCGCACTGTCATTATGGCACCTCTGACTGAGTAAAGTGTGTGTGTGTGTGTGTGTGTGTGTGTGCTGCCAGCCCGGCCATGCTTGTCTGCAATTACCTCCTTCAGTGGAAACATTAAAATCCAGTGCCATGGAAGGCTGCCACGGCTGAGACTCCTACCCTCCTACTCCAAAGACCCTGGAGTGGGCTGGATTTGCCACATAAGCGTGCTCAATCCATCGGCTGAGAGGCAGAACAGACGCCAAAACGGGAATTAGAGCTCCAATCGGAGCAAGAATCATTGGTGCACTGGTGCCATGACTGCAGATTTGTCTTGTTGCAGTCTTGTGATTCTGTTGCATTGAAGGATGTGTCAGTGGAGAAACCTTCCACGTAAAAGGCACATGGCTGCAAATGGCTGCAGATATGCAAATGTTACCAGCTGTGAGTTACAGAGGGTCCGTGTAACGGTGGGAGATTAAACACAGCTAATTTGGTGACATTGCATCACTAACCCAACAGTGCATTTGGAATTGATCTTCATCAAATATTATCAGATGTTTTGTTTTTCTGTTATATTATATCTATGTCTTTTGTTTAAAAAGGCAAAAAAAAATATTTAAGTGTTTAATTTTTGTAATCACTGACATTGAAGCTGCACCACAGCAAGCTGAGACATTAGCTACGTTTACATGGGCACAAGTAATCGGAATGAGCGCCCTATCGGATCAAAAATTTGTCATGTAAACATGTCAATCGGAATATTCTGATCCGATTCGGCCTGATCCGAATGAAATTTCATTCCGATTGAGAGAGGTGGTTTTGTCCGATCGTCAATCCGATTGGCGTCCGTGTACACAGCCATTCGGATCGTTGGGGTAAAATAATGCCCACTGCGCATGTGTGCAACTTCAGCGTGACCTCTTTTCGCCTCTGCGCATGCTCAGGACAGATCGAAAACATGGCGGGCGGTAAACAGAAGTGATCTGTTGCCGACACTATTTTTTACTGGAAATACTACGGGAGTTCAATATTACTGAACGTCTCGATGGCCGAACGGCTAAAAATGCTGAGTTATACACTCAAGTGCATCTAAAGATGCAGGAATTCACCGAAGCTAGAAAATAAGCAAATAAAATGCAAGGGAAAAGACGTGCGGACAAGATGGCGTTTGTTTACAATTTCTCTTTTCCGGGGAAGACAAGTCTGTGCATGCGCAAGCTATGGTGTGGGCATCACGGCGTGATCGGATCATTCCAGTCAGCGTCCATGTAAACAGAGATTTGGGATTTCCGATCAACCAAGATTTGAATCGGATTGGGGAAATTTGGCGCATGTAAACGTAGCTAGTGACCAGTTTCCACTTTTGGACCTTCTGGGTAATGTTACAGGACATGTGTCCATGTATGTGCATGTCTCCATTTCACCAGGCCAGCCTGAAAAGACCACTTTCTGGGCCATTTTCAGAAAAAAACTGAATACCTGAACTGGGGTATGCACTCTGAAACGACCCGTTAGAGTCGCTGGGTGGGACTTGTGGTTAAGTCATGAGGATTGGTTGTAGTTCAGTAGGAAATTACATCATCAGACGTCACCAAACGACTGGCATTTGTAAATTTGGAAGAATTGCTGGTGAAGCACAATGGAAGGAAAAGAAAAATAAGCAGCGAAAAATGTGGCTGAAATCCCCCCACAACGCTGTAATTCACGCCGCCTAGATGCGTCTTCTAGAGCGCCGTGAAAAACGACGCTTCCTCTAGTCATTGAACATGCTACACAAATGATTCCACAGTCTGTGTGTGGTATATTTAACCTTTCTGAGCAGCCATAAATATGCAGAGAAAATGCACGAGGGGAGGCAGACAGTACCCTGCTTCACTGATAAGGGCAGTGCTGAGCCCCATAGACTCAAGTGCACAGGGCGGGGGAGTGGTGCCCACAGGTCTGTAACAGTGAACTAGTTTAAACTGAATCTTCAGTCAGAACAGGAGATCATAGTGTATGATTTTTACAACAGAGTGAACTGTGCAAAGACCTATTTCAGACGCTCTACAGATGTGGTCTGGACCGACGGACCCAATATAGACATGATCTGCGCGGCCATGCGACGTTGACTGTTTGCAGGGAAGGTGCATGGACTATCATACACGATTTTCAAAAGAGAACTCGGCCAAGAAAAATGAATAAATTGCAAAAGTCAAATTTGCCCGTAATATTAAAGCCATACTATGCAACTTTTTCATATTTTGAAATCACTTTTCGTTCTGCCCTCTGTGGCCAGAATACCGCATTTGCAACTTAAGAGTGGCGGGCCGCCCCCTGTTGGACTTAGAAAACATTCAGCTTACATACATGGCACTGCAGTCTGCTTCCAGCATGTTTCCTGCATGTTTTAGATCATGAACACAGCTGGTTTGTTTGATTTAGTGATGAACCGCTCCTGTAGACACTAATGAAGGCTGAGGAGACATTTCAGCAGTTAGATTAAGGCGTTAAAAAGACGAACGCACAGCGAAGAGATAAGTTTCACTTTTGCTTTGACCACAGATAACTAATAACAGACACAAGGGGGTGCTAAAAGCAAGCAAAACTGCCAAGTGTGCCTGTAAATATGACTTTGCTTTCCTTGCTAGTGTATTGTTGATTAGTATGACATTGATTAAGGGTTTAAAACAACAAAATGTTTCATTCAAGGTCAAAATTAAAATACGAGCTTCTGTTTTGGAATCATATATTTGTAAGTCTGACTCCAGAGCAGTCAGTCAGTGCATTTACATGTGCAGTATCAACATCTAAGTCGATCCTGGTCGAACTTATGATAATAAGCTGCGAGTCTTTATCCTCGTTTACATGCGCTTTAGAAAACTGACCTCTCAAATGGAGTTCGTTCCACTCCGGTACAGTAGGGGGCGACATGCACCCTTTCATGTCGGGCATTGTTCCGGTTAGCTTGTAGCAACACAACTTGTAAACAAACGCTGGCGGCAGTAAATGAGACGGAATTGAAACAGGAAATACACCGTGGATGAAAGAATGGACAACAACAACGCTGCAGCACAGCTTATTGGTACGTACTGCGCTGTTAAATGTTACGCGTGTTGCGTTGTGGCGGTGATATTATCAGACGAGCGCTACTGTGGCCGCGTCACTTCCGGTTAGCTTGTAGCAACACAATTTGTAAACAAACGCTGGTGGGAGTAAATGAGACGGAATTGAAACAGGATATGCACCGCGGATGAAAGAATGGGCAACAACAACGCTGCAGCACAGCTTATTGGTACGTACTGCGCTGTTAGATGTTGTTACGCGTGTTACGTTGTGGCGGTGATATGATATTATTGGACGAGCGCCACTGCGGGCACTTCCGGAACGCGAGCGTCTAGTCAGTTCAGCTCGGCTGACCCGTTTACATGCAGAAGGAAGTCAGATAACTACCGCATTATCTGGGTGCTTCAGCCCGACTAGAAGAAGTTCACTTTCAGCCAGACTAACGCGTTTACATGCATTTAAAAAAACCGATGTTAGTCTTTTTAGGGCAAAAGTTCGGTTTTTTGATGTGCATGTAAAGGCACTGAGTGCCTCCCCGGTCATGAATCTCACCACACGTTTGTTGGCAGATAAAATGTTCTTTTATTGTGTTAATGCTTCTTATTATGTTGGTCATGTGGAAGAGTCTTATATATAGAGGCGTCTGTGTCCACCTGGAAGTCTCTGACTTATTTTTACTCACTTTATCACTTTGCTTTTGGCTGCAATCTCCTTAAGGAGATTTGTTTTCAAGAATAGCATTTGGATGTTGGTAGATCATAATAAGGTTGCAGTTTTTTGGGATCATTAGTGTCAAAAATAACTTCTGTTTGTTGGTTGTGTTGGCAAACTGATTTTGTGTATCAATGGAGCACATTTTAATATATTTTCAGTTTTGTTGTAATTTTTGTGCAAGCATGAGCCTCTGTGCTGACGTAGGTTTTTATCTGTTTATTGACTCCATCCCACATGTTCAGCACTGTTGTCTTCATAAACATGAGCATTTTAAATAATGCACAGCTCAGTACATTCATTGACTTCAGTGCAACACTTACAGTGATTTCTTTGCACCAGCCTCTGAACAACTGAGCAGCTGCTGCTGCAGTGGAAAGGGGATGCTTCCAACATAAAGAAAAGTGGACAGATTTACAACCGTTTCCACAAACTGTTGGTTTTTCTCACAGTTTAGAAGCTTGAGTAGAGGATTCTTGCTGTTTGGTTTATTGCTCAGCAATAAAAGAGAAGCTTTGAAAAGCAGAGCGAGAGTTTAAAGTGACTGTGCTGATTCCTCCTGTTTGAGGTTACTGTGGCCAACTGTGCTTTCAAATTCTGTCCTGAACAATTTATTCATTTAGATTTCACAGTTATACATTCTGTCAGTGAATAAAACAGTCTCTGTTGAAAGGTTTGCACATAGTTACAGCCCTCAGATATTCAGCTACGACATAAGATCTCCACCCAGAGATGTCATTTCCACAGAGTCAGAATTATGACCCTGTAATCCAGATGTATCCAGAGAATGGTAAGCTTCCTCTTTACTTCTGATTTATCACCTTTTTTTATTTGTCAGAACAGCTTACTGGAAGCAGCTGTAAATTTAAGAATTGTGCAGCTGTTAAAACATGTCAAAACATCTGTCTGTCTCATTTTACTACTTGACTCACCAGCAGCTCATGTGCTGCACAGTTAAGGGTTGCAGAAAGTGGTTTCAGGTGATCCCTGATTGCAATGTCAGATTTTGACAGCGCGCCAGGTCACAGCCTGAATGTGATCAATAGGACTCATAATTAGGGGTGGGACTCGATTATAAAATGCATTCTAATTAATTAGAGGCTTTGTAATTAATTAATCTTGATTATTCGCATTTTAATCGTTCAAGAATTTTTATTAAAAATAATGAGGCAGAGGGTTAGGGTTAAGGGTTAGGGTCATGAAGAGGGATTTCTGATAACTCATTTGTTTTAGTTTTGTTTGGAGCATGTAAAAAATGTTTGCATGGTCTTATAGCCAAGATTATGAAGTTTTTTAGAGGTGCAGCTTGATGATATTCATTGATATTTAGGGCATGTATTTTGCTGCAAAACTTTTTATTAACGCGTTATTTTTTCTAATAAATTAATCATATTTAACGCATTAAATTCCCTCCCCTAATCATTATATTTTTCTAAATAATTACTTTCAAAACAGTCATGTATTGGGCTGAGTTTTATAAGCACTGCACGTCAAAACATGATATGTTATTTGTTGTTAGTCCAAAAAGTGAAGTCAATTCTATGTTTGTTTTTGTCAATTTGTTACAGTTCACGTTTGAAATAGGCCAGTTTGTAAAGAATTTACTGTATGTCTCAATTTAAGGAATTATTTTATTTATGTATTTATCTTAATTTCACAATTCACCTTTTCTTCTGTTTAAACCACCAACAATCACAGATGTTACAGCAGTTGTAGCATCAGTAAGCTGTGTTGTATATAACTGTATGCTAATAGGGAATCAATTATAATGTCTTCAGCAGCATTTAAATCAATCAAACTGCAGCTGGACATGTAATTGCAATCCATGTAGCATCTTCCATATTTGTATGAAATGCACAGAAAAAAAAGAAGTTTGAATTTAATATATAGATAGAGACAAAAGTTAATTCCTAAATGCATCACTGCTGAGGTAGTTATGGTAAAATGTTATGATGCACTCTTGGTGTGTGTGTTGGGAACATCTCTCATCTACCATCACACCAGACTTGAAATTAGTGTATGTGAAACATAACTTTTTTTTATTTTTATCAATTTTTATGTTTGATTAAAGGAGACATATTATGACTCTTAAATTATAATAGTTCTATGGTCCATACAAAACATGTTTATGAAGTTCTTTGCACAAAATCTCTCTCACATAAAGCCATCAATTATTCTTGACAGTTTCAGTACCTTCCAGAATGAGTCGTTTCAGGGCTCTGCCACTTTAAAACAAGATGGAGCTGGCCACGCCCACCCCTCTGCTGCTCAGGCTGCAATAGGCTGAGAAGCTCCAATACCTGGGAGGGGCTCAGAGTACAGCTCCTCCAGCAGCAGCTTGCAAGTGAGAGGTGATTCTAAGCTAATTTCCTTGTTTGTGGGGAAACAACTCGTTTTTAGGTACATGATCCCTAAAACCAAATACTTCCAAAAATGGACACATTTCTTGTTCACATTGGGAGTGTTTAAAGACACACACACACACACACGCACACACACACACACACACACACAGTTCACGTGTGTATTTGAAATAAAATAATTATGTTCACAAATGTAATAACATAATCGACTATTTATTTCTCATGATTCATTGTGTTTTTGGCACATAAAACAGATGTTACAAAGTTGTTTAATACAACATTAGCACATTGCTTTTATAATAGAAAGATGTTGCTGTTTTTCTAATAGAAATAAATCTTACAGTAAAAGCCAAACAAGTGTATTTGTATTCCTGTCAGGATCTCCTTGCAGCTTGTGTGTGTGCTGAAACAGCATTGTGTTCATGAATATCTCTCACACAGGCAGGAAACATTAGCACTAAATTTTTGGATTCCCTGTCTGCAGCCTGTAGGAACAAAATAAAATAAAATATAAAAATGAGCAAAATATTTGGCTTGGAACAACTGCTGCTCTGTCTCTCCTCCAGCATCCAGAGATGAGCAGAAGATGAAATGATTCATCACAACAGAGACAGCTTCCGGAGAATGAGATGAGATCAGATGAGATGAGAGTGGGAGCGCTGTCATTTTACATCTCCCAGAGAAGCACACAAAGCTGAGATTAATTGTAGCCGCTGGAAGCCAATAATGCGTGAACGTGGGCTGTGGAGGGAACCTGGCAGCACTCCACAGGTGGGAATGTTATGATTTTCTGTTCAACATCTGTATTTAAAGCAACACTAAAGTGTTTGTAACACTTTAAGCTATTGCTTTCAAACTGGTTTCAGTGGTTCTTGAGCCGTAAACTTGAGCAACTTCACATTGGACAGCACTCTGTCGCCCTCTGCTGACCAGAAACAGTTCTAAACGGTTTTGTGGTTGTGGTAGGAACGCTAGTGGGAGGTCTCTACCTGCTTTATGGCGTCAGCTGTTTACTGTGCTGGAAGCTCATATAAAGGCTCATACTTCGCTTTTTCAGTTTGCCGACCCTCAATAAAAAGCACAAGAAGATGAAGAATTTTGATTTTTTTGTTGGCATTATGGTGGAGCCTGATAGTAAAAGTTAGAGAGTGATGTCTTTGGAGGAGAAGAGCTAAAACCAAAGTGAACATCAGCGTGGCCTAGACTCGTTTGACGGAGCTGAAGGAGGCTACGAAATCACGGACTGATGATGACCTGGCTTTGTTGCTACTGGACTTGTAACTAATAATATTTCTTTGTCCAACAGAGTGCATCTTTTTACTTTGTGGCTTATTTAGTATCAGTTGGCTCATGTTAGTGTTAGCTCGTTGTTAGCGCTAGCTACAGCAGGAATGTTTACGACGGTTTAATTCTGCTTTCAACCAGTAGGGGGAGAAGCAGGAAACTTATCAAGTGTTGGTTTAAAAAAAGGTTCTGCTGAGACAAACTGAAGGCCATCAATTTCCATTCCTTTCAAGTTTTAGTTGGCCATTTGACTGCTGCCACATATATCAGCGTGGAACAACTCCTCTAGTGAGAGCTGACTTATTTACAGTAGGAGGGCTGAGTTGGGCTTCTGAAGTGGGAGAGGTTTTAAGAACGATTTCAGCAAACATCACATGAACGCCTCAGGCATCAACAGTACAGAGAGCGTACAAATCTCACTGCATCTACGTTTTCCTCCCATCTATTTGAGCTCAAAACACAGAATGAATTTGTTTCCCACTCTGAACTAAACATGAAGAACGGACACTGGTTTTGTTGAAGGGAATCCATTTCACGCGAACCACACATGCCCCCTTTTGAGGGCATTTTTGGTAAACTGGAGTTGACTTCCTCATTCATGAGATTTGGAGGCTGTCATCAATGAGTTCAGTGCTTTGGGGTAAAAGTGATTTAAACCCTATTTCACACTTGATTTTAAAAAGGGAGTGATGGCAGACCCACAGAGCTGC
>SSNS01001021.1:4833-21528 GCA_006937985.1 Aphyosemion australe
ACAGAAATTAAAAATAAACAAACAGAGCTTGTAACAACACAATAGTAACTTATGTTGTGACAATGTTTAATGTCAGTGTTTAAATTTTATATACTAGACAACATAAGAAATAGTGGTAATGTGTTGTGTTAGTGTATTTATAACTAAAAGCATTATTTTCTATCTGAACATAACTGGTCTGTGGATGAATGCTAAGAACCCATTTACCCAGTCAAAACATGTGAAATCTTCCCTTCTATCAGTAACTACTTTGAATGAATTCAGGTAATGTGATTTTCACACATATATCATAGCAGAGCAGATAAAAACCTGAGTGTACCTACCATTAGCACAAATACATGTAATGTGATTTTTGTTATCATAGCAGATAACAACATGTGAAGAGTTATTTCTAATTTAATCCTAATGTTGCTTTTATTTTTAGTATAAACGCTGTAGTCATTCATTCAGTGATTGGAAACAAGTGGAATAAATTGATGTGGTTACTCTGAAAGTAGATTTTGATTTAGTTCATAGATGTTTTGTCTGTAATTCAATTCAGGGCTACGGCTAACCGCGCTAGCTATCCGCTAGCTGCTAGCTATCCGCTAGCTGCTAGCTATCCGCTAGCTGCTAGCTAGCTGCTAGCTAACGGGTAGCTGCTAACTAAAGCTGTTTGAGTAATTTAAAGTTCAGGAAAGTAAAAGCCTGTAACATTCGACTACATTAACCACTGACAATGATTATTCGTTGCCAAAATATGTGTTGTTAAATCCTACTTACCACAAAGTAGAGTGATGTTTGCGCAGTGCAGCTAACTGTCCACTTGTTCGTCCTCATCGGTCCTCTTACAGTGACCCGATAGTTGCCGATGCTTGTTCAGTTTTTGCCGGGTCGGATTCCACTCGCTGCACGGGCTGTGTGCCGACAGCATGACGTTTATGCAGGGAACGCAAAATCATGATGCAATCCGAGGATTCTGCTGCTGAACAGCTGTTGCTAGTATCTGAGCGTGACTTCACAGGAAATCAGCGGAGTGCAGTGCACCAGCTGGGCGTAAATCCGGGCGTAACCTTAAGTCTGACGTAGATTTGAAAGTTACGTCCAGCTCGTCGTTAAGACCAGTGCACCACTCAGGCGTAAGCTCTTCAGCCGCTGCGCCCAGGTGTAACTTTTACGCCTGGTGTGGAGCAGGCGTAAGTCGGAAGATCTAGGCCTAGAGTTGTTTTATGAACGTGTAAATAAGCAACAGACGGAACGCACAGAGGAGACTCGCCGGGGCTGCAGCGCAGCCGATGAATTTGTTTATTCCTGTGCGTGAGTTTAAGCACTATGGGCGGAGTACACCAGCTGGGCGTAACTTAAGCCAGTCTTAACCCTTACGTCTGACTTAGCTAAGTCAGACGTAAAGAATGGAGATTAGCCCGAGTGCACCAACACAAACTAGGACCAGTCGTAGCTGCGCCTGGGCGTATCGTGCGCGTTCCCAAGAATACAAGCGTTGCTGTGCTCGTTGCCTAGTAACGTATCGGCCCAAGCAAAGCTGAAAGCGGGAGGCAACTTTCTATTAAATTTAATGACACAAAAACGAAAAAACAAAACAAAAAAATGCTGTTTGGAAGATGCTCACTGCTGCATCAATAACGAGTGACGGCTGAGTGCGTACAGTTGAGGAGAAAAAATAAATAAAAAATCTCCTGTCAAGCGCAAAAAAACACCAGTCTGCTCTTAAAAATACCCCGGACAGGAAAGGACCCTCTTCCAAAAGCTTTGCCATACAGCTCTGTGGTTATAGATGTTTTTGAAGTGCGTTCACCTGCTTTTATCGACCTTTATGGCGTTGTTCAGCGCCCGACGCGCTACCCGATGAGATTCGGGAGGATGAGCGCTGCGCTGAGCTCACATCCTCAACACGAGAACGCTGCATCCAGGAAAATGATCGGAATGGCTCATATGGATTATTATTATTATTATAGACCGTACACAATTCTCTAATAATATAGTGCTTAAACTCACACACAAGAATAAACAAATTCATCGGCTGCGCTGCAGCCCCGGCGAGTCTCCTCTGTGCGTTCTGTCTGCTGCTTATTTACACGCTCATAAAACAACTCTAGGCCCAGATCTTCCCACTTACGCCTGCTCCTGATCAGGCGTAAAAGTTACACCTGGGCGCAGCGGCTGAAGGGCTTACGCCTGAGTGGTGCACTCGTCTTAACAACGAGTTGGGCGTAACTTTCAAATCTACGTCGGACTTAAGGTTACGCCCGGACTTACGCCCAGCTGGTGCACTCCGCCCTATATTATTAGAGAGTTGTGTAAGGCTGGGACGTAATTTGGGGGGGGACGGGTGGGACATGTCCCCCCCACTTTTTCAAAAGGCAGTTTTGGTCCCCTGCACTTTTTTCCGTCCAAAAACAATATTACGCTCCATTAAATGGATTTGGTTGAGCTGACATGGGCGTCGCACCCGTGGGGGATGTGGGTGTTTTAACACCCACACTTTTTCTAATGAGGAGGCTGAACACCCACACTTCCAGCAGTTTTGCTCAAAACTTTACTAACAGTCTGGTCCCTCCGTGTTTCGCTCGCTGTTCCCCCTCTCCTCCTCCCTTTCCTGTTGATCACTGAAACCCGCACCTCTGCGCACCGGTGTTACGTCAAAGATTCTCGTACGTTCCATCATTGATGTGTTTCTCAAGCTGCTCTGCGCCTCCGAACTGAAAAAATCGCGAGCGCTCATTACAAGCTGCACTCCCAGCGCGCTCTGCTCACACCACAAGAGAACTACAACCTCGTTGAGCTCAAACATCTTATTTGAGCACATCCAGAGCTTTAAGTGGGCCCCTCCCGATATATGCAGAACACGCGTTTTGCGCACGAGTACTCATTCTCTCCAAATGCGCAAAAGGCGCATCGCTGTTGCGCACCGCGCACACAGCACCGTCAGCTACTGTTAGCCCAGGCAGGAGGAGAGAACAAAGAGACGAGGTATCCGACACCGTGCACGCTCCCGCAATGATTGACAGCAGCAGCATCTGAACAACCAGTGGTCAGATGCGCCGACAGGCAGGTGGAAACATGGAGGTGGAGATGCATCCAAACGGATGAGAATAAGCACAAGAAAAAAAGTCAGAACAAGAGGAGGAGTGAGCTGCACTTGAAAGTGGGAATGTTGATAAAAAAAGAAAAACTTTGTGAGCATAAACATCTCAGCTGCTGCTGATCAGGAGACAGAAGAGAGGATAATTCTGTCTGGATGGACTGGAGAATATTTGACAGCAGCTCTGATTATTTATTAAATGTTTTGTTAAATGCACAAACCTTCACTTCTGTCCTGTTGTCTCTGGTTCACAGCCTTCAGTCCAATAGTATCCTATAATTAGTTGTTGTAGTCATATTTACATCGATTTCATCTGATAATTTCCCATTGAGAGCAAAACAAATCTTAATCTGCTTGTCTGATAGATTTCTGGTCATAACAGGGCCGATGCTGAAGTCTGAACTTAACCCTAACCCAGCTGCTTCTGCTGAGTGAAGCTTGAGGCTCATCAAAGGCACAAGAACACCTGAGTGGCAGTAATTCAACCTAAAAGGTGAAACTAATCTATGAGACCGACTCATTCCGTGTGTGGCAGTGTGGACTGGTTCAGCTGCTGCCAATTTCCCTTAATGAGGGAGTCAGCTAATCAGTGCCCTGGTGGCTTCCTTTAAAAGGCTCACCAGGGCAGGTGACTTTAGTTGGCTGATTACTGTCACTCCCAGTAGGTATGTGTTTGTGTTTTTGTCGCGCTCGTGTTCATTTTAAAGAGTTGGCTGATTACTGTCACTCCCAGCAGGTATGTGTTTGTGTTTTTGTCGCTCTCTTGTTCATTTTTAAAGAGTTGGCTGATTACTGTCACTCCCAGCAGCAGCAGCCGGCATGGGCCTGAGCTCATGGAGCCGCCAGCAAGGACTCATACTGGCTGACGGAGCTGCAGTGGCAGGCGGAAACTGTGCTGGGCACCCGAGGAGGATCCAGTGTGCTGGAGGAGCTCAGCCAATCAACCGATGCGGATGGGACTGCATTGGGTTGTGCCGGAGGAAAGCTAAAGGAGCTCTGTGGTGACTGCGACGGAACGGCAGGCTACATGGAGTAGGACCGTGGTCCGGGGTTTCTATTCCTACCTGGTGTCTTTGGAGCGGCCTGGCAAGGACCCAAGTGGGCAGGAACTGAGCTTTGAGTATGGCCAAGACTCTGCTGCCATTTTTAAAGACTGCAATTCCTGCAGCGGTATGGACCATGACTGAGTGGAGTCCTGGAACGTGTTTTTATTTTTATTGTTTTTATATCGTTTTTAACTGTTTTATTCCATTCTCTGTTCCAGTTGGAGACTGCCGGCGGGCGTGGTGCTTTCCCCGGGTGTGGCATCCTGTTCCCCTCCCTTGTGTGGCGTGTTGGTTTCGTTGGTGGTGGGGTTTCTTGTCTTCCACGTGTGTAGTGTTTCACGGGTGTCCTGGTGGTGGTGGATGCCCACCAATCCCCTTTTTAGTTGGCCCCAGCCGGTAAGCTCCAACTGTGATTATTTTATGTTTTAATAAATCATGAATTTCTCTACCCACGACTCCCAACTTCCTGTGTATAAAATGAACCTGGGTGCTTTTAATGTAACGTTAAGGGTTGAAATGATTCCTAGGGTGAAATTCCCTAGGTGGCGTTGTTTGGAACTGTCAGTTGGTACTACCAACAACCCCTTGATCATGCCACACGTGCAAAGCCAGATGTTTCAGCCTTTATTTGTTATAATTGTGATGATTATTGCTACAGCTGATGAAAACACCACATTCAGAATCTCAATTAAAATATAGTGAAAAGGTTCAATATTCTAGACTCAAAGTGTCACACTCTAATCAGCTGATGAATCCAGAACACCTGCAGAGGGTTCCTGAGCCTTTAGATGGTCTCTCAGTCTGAGCTGAATCACTGACATAAGTGGACTTTTACACCAGATTCTCATTTTTCAGTTCCACCTGTAGACCACATTAGAACTGGCTCTGCTAAAAACTACAATTATTTGATTATTCAGAGCTTAACTAGATTATATTAGACTGATAGCAGAGTCCTTAAAGAACAGTTTGTGATTGGTTAAACCTTTATTTGATTTGTGACAGTTCAAAAAATGCAGATTTCAGAACTTTATTGCATCTGACCCACCTTAGGTCTGGTCTAGGGACATACAGATAATAACAATGGTGCTCAGTGGGGCCGTACCGTCTTCTTGCCCCAAAGTAAAAAGCTGGGGGGCGGGAGCTTGAGCACGTGACGCGTCAAGGGGTCTGTAACTTTATATAACACCCCCACCCCAGATGCACACAAGCCTGCTGTGCCCCCCCCCCCACATCTGAAATCAAAATTTCGTCCATGGTGTAAGGTCTATAATAATCATCCATATGAGCCATTCCGATCATTTTCCTGGATGCAGCGTTCTTGTGCTGAGGATGTGAGCTCAGCGCAGCGCTCATCCTCCCGAATCTCATCGGGGAGCGCGTCGGGCGCTGAACAACGCCATAAAGGTCGTTAAAAGACCGCGGTGAAGTTAGTTTGAAGTTGGAAGTTGGATATTCGACAGACATTGGTTTACTACGGTCAGCGATGAGTCTTCATGCCGTGCGCTGAGCCACAGACGGCGGTTAGCTGGGGTTCCGAGGACACGCTTGGGAGCGGTGGTTCGTTTAGGGACCATCAACAAATTTCTAGTCATTTGTAAACGACTACAAAAAAAATCAAAAGCTGCCGGATTTATTGACTAAATCACTAAAAATTACTTCTGAGTTGTGTTACTAAACTACATCTACAAGACACAGCAGTTTGTAACACATTTCATTCAATTTGATCTTTTTTTAATAATATTTTTATCAAATAATAAGGGATTTTTTCAATAGCTCCTAGGTAAATGAGTCTAAATACCGTAAATCCTCTAATACAGGCCCGGGCCTTTATTTACTCAAGCACATCCTGGTTCAGGCCTTTATTGGAAGGAGGCCAGAATTAGAGGCAGGCCTATATTTCAATTTGAGCAAAATAAACTACCAGTAGAATGAATAAAAACAAGATTTTGTGTCTATTTGAGCGGTGACTGAAGTCTCACATGCAAATCAAAAGTGATGATTGCTGAGTTTCACTCAGGTGACCCTGCCGCCGCGCTGAACTCAAATAGTGGACAGGAAGTGTTTTGCTCTACTATAAAACACAGCGTGACGGATGAAAGTGAGTGTTCTAAATGTGCTGGCACAGACGTGATATCTTCCTTTAGGTTAACTCATTTCATTTTAAAAGTCGGACTTATAACTAACGTTTTATGCCTTTTTAAATCCACATTTCTGGTACATTTGTTTGATTTTATATTTTTATTAAGGTACCGGTATTAATGCCACGTTACAACACTGAGCTAACTGCTAAAAACATTAGCACTCTGAAAGCTATTTGCGGTGAGGACACGTGAAAACAGTATCAAACTGTTTACCTGCTGTTTTTGTAGCTGCGTTTCTAAATTACTGTGAGGTTATGGGGCCTGTGTTCATAAATCCTGCCAGGAGGTGGCAGTGTGACTCTTTGGAATATGTGTTGCTTGGATGTGCCTGATCTCCGCCTGAGTAAAAACGAAAGTAAAAAACTGTTCCCTGAAGTAGTTGCCTGCTAGTCTGTTTTTGCTCACCTTCGATACAACAAACAATAAAACGCCATAAAAACCTTTAGTAAGCCCTTACCTTTGATGAAGTGATCACTGCAAACTAGCATTATCCGTTCTGTTTCTGCTCATCTTGCAGCCGGAGATTATGATCCACTAGTCCGCCGTTACCGTAAAACGTGGAATGCGTGCGCCTCAAAAAATCGAGTGAGGGCTCACTTTACCGTCGAACTCCGGACAAAACCCACACGTTTCTAATAGTAGCCCCGGCCACTATTAGAGACCGGCCTTTATTTACCCCCGCTGACAGCGAGACCGGCTAATATAGGAGACCCGGCCGGTAATGGAGTACAGGCCAATATTAGAGGATTTACGGTACCCAAAACCATTTCTCAATGGTGATACTAATCTATAACTATGAGACACAGCCGTTTTTAACACATTTCATACAATTTAATCTTTTTTATTAATATTTTTATCAAAAAATAAGTGATTTTTTTCAATAGCTCCTAGGTAAATTAATCTAAATACCTAAAACCATTTCTCAATGGTGATAGTAATCTATAACTATTAGACACAGAAGTTTTTAACACATTTCATACAATTTGATCTTTTTTATTAATATTTTTATCAAAAAATAAGTGATTTTTTTCAATAGCTCCTAGGTAAATGAGTCTAAATACCTAAAATAATTTCTCAATGGTGTTACTAAGTCCGACAAATGAGACACAGCAGTTTTTAACACATTTCATACAATTTGATCTTTTTTATTAATATTTATTTTAAAAAAGGTGATTTTTTTTCAATAGCTCCTAGGTAAATGAGTCTAAATACCCAAAACCATTTCTCATTGGTTGTACTAATCTAGACCAATGAGACACAGCAGTTTTAACACATTTCACACAATCTGATCTTTTTTATCAAGATTTTCATCAAAAATTAAGTGATTTTTTTCAATAGCTCCTAGGTAAATGAATCTAAAAACCTAAAATCATTTCTCAATGGTAGTACTAAGCCTGACCAATGAGACACAGCAGTTTTTAACACAATTCATACAATTTGATCTTTTTTTATTAAGATTTTTTTCAATAAACTAAGGAATTTTTTTCAATAGCTTCTAGGTAAATGAGTCTAAATACCCAGAACCATTTCTCAATGGTGTTACTAAGTCCGACTAATGAGACACAGCAATTTTTAACACATTTCATACAATTTGATTTTTTTATTAATATTTTTATCAAAAAATAAGTGATTTTTTTTTCAATATCTCCTAGCAACATCAGTCTAAATACCCAAAACCATTTCTCAATGGTGTTACTAAGGCCATCCAATGAAACACAACATCCTGAGGTTCCATGGGGGTGGGTTCGTTGGGGGGTCTATAGCGCTGGGGGACTTCTGGCCCGTTCTTGGGGTGCTTGGGTGACCTTGGAAGATGTCCTTCTGGTGGCCGTGTGTGGGGCCTTGAGAGGTTTGATGGTGGCCACAGGTCGCTGCCTGATAGCCATATCACTCTTGGGTGGGTCTGGGTGAGGGTTTGGTGGCTTGGGGTCTGGGGGCAATCGTCCCTGGATGAGGGTCTGGGCTGGGCTTGGGGGGATTGGGTCCTGGGCTTGTATGCTGCTGGTGGCATGGGCAGGTGCATGTGGCAATGCCTGTCCTTGGCTCGGGGGCCTCGGGTGGACCTTGGTACCTCCTCAACTGGCAGGAACACTTGTATTCTATCGTGGGGAGTATCCAACTTTGCCTGGGTTTCTGATGTCTTATGTTGTCTGGACGTTGATCAAATGCGAGGGTGGGAGTAAATATTCTGGAGCTTAGTTGGTGAACTCGGGCTCCGTGGGGATCTGTGATGCTGCTGCTGTGGGCCCTGGCTAGATGGGCTGAGGTCTCCCTGTCCCGGGTGGGTTTTGTGAACGGGGCTGCCTATTGGGGCCGTTGGAGGAGCTGGCTCCCTGGGAGGACCCCCAAGTCTTTCCTCCCCATCCTCAGATATTACCCTCCCCTTGCTCCATCACATCACCACATACACATGCACATAGGGCCTTGGGGTATGGGAAAGTTCAGGGGGTGCGGGTGTGGTTCCCAACTCCGCAGACCCTTGGTGGCCTGCGCCCCAATTTTAATTTCCATATTAAACACTTCCATCAACAACATTTCATGCAAATGCAGACTTAGGGCCTTGGGGGTGAGCACACTCAACGGCACATGGAGAGGGGGATCACTCAGCCTCTCCTCGGGTGCCGGTGCCCACTTCATCATTTACATCAATTTATCTAGGAGCTATTGAAAAAAATCACTTATTTTTTGATAAAAATATTAATAAAAAAGATCAAATTGTATGAAATGTGTTAAAAACTGCTGTGTCTCATTTGTCGAACTTAGTAACACCATTGAGAAATGATTTTAGGTATTTAGATTCATTTACCTAGGAGCTATTGAAAAAAATCACTTATTTTTTGATAAAAATATTAATAAAAAAGATCAAATTGTATGAAATGTGTTAAAAACGTCTGTGTCTAATAGTTATAGATTACTATCACCATTGAGAAATGGTTTTAGGTATTTAGATTCATTTATCTAGGAGCTATTGAAAAAATTCACTTATTTTTTGATAAAAATATTAATAAAAAAGATCAAGTTGTATGAAATGTGTTAAAAACTGCGGTGTCTAATAGTTATAGATTACTATCACCATTGAGAAATGGTTTTAGGTATTTAGATTAATTTATCTAGGAGCTATTGAAAAAAATCACTTATTTTTTGATAAAAATATTAATAAAAAAGATCAAATTGTATGAAATGTGTTAAAAACTGCTGTGTCTCATAGTTATAGATTAGTATTGAGAAATGGTTTTGGGTATTTAGACTGATGTTGCTAGGAGATATTGAAAAAAAAATCACTTATTTTTTGATAAAAATTTTAATTAAAAATATCTAATTGTATGAAATGTGTTAAAAATTGCTGTGTCTCATTAGTCGGACTTAGTAACACCATTGAGAAATGGTTCTGGGTATTTAGACTCATTTACCTAGAAGCTATTGAAAAAAATTCCTTAGTTTATTGAAAAAAATCTTAATAAAAAAAGATCAAATTGTATGAAATGTGTTAAAAACTGCTGTGTCTCATTGGTCAGGCTTAGTACTACCATTGAGAAATGGTTTTAGGTATTTAGATTCATTTACCTAGGAGCTATTGAAAAAAATCACTTAATTTTTGATAGAAATATTAATAAAAAAAGATCAAATTGTGTGAAATATTTTTAAAACTGTTGTGTCTTGTAGATGTAGTTTAGTAACACAACTCAGAAGAATTTTTTAGTGATTTAGTCAATAAATCCGGAAGCTTTTGATTTTTTTTTTGTAGTCGTTTACAAATGACTAGAAATTTGTTGATGGTCCCTAAGCGAACCACCGCTCCCAAGCGTGTCCTCGGAACCCCAGCTAACCGCCGTCTGTGGCTCAGCGCACGGCATGAAGACTCATTGCTGACTGCAGTGAACCAATGTCAAACTAACTTCACCGCGGTCGATAAAAGCAGGTGAACGCACTTCAAAAATATCTATAATCACAGAGCTGTATGGCGAAGCTTTGGGAAGAGGATCCTGCCAGTCTGGGGATTTTTAAGAGCAGACTGGTGTTTTTTGCACTTGAAAGGAGAGTTTTTATTTATTTTTTCTCCTCAACTGTACGCACTCAGCCGTCACTCGTTATTGATGCAGCAGTGATCATCTTCCAAACAGCATTTTTTTGTTTTGTTTTTTCGTTTTGTGTCATTAAATTTAATAGAAAGTTGCCTCCCGCTTTCAGCTTTGCTTGGGCCGATACGTTACTAGGCAACGAGCACAGCAACACTTGTATTCTCGTGAACGCGCACGATACGCCCAGGCGCAGCTACGACTGGTCCTAGTTTGTGTTGGTGCACTCGGTCTAATCTCCATTCTTTACGTCTGACTTAGCTAAGTCAGACATAAGGGTTAAGACTGGCTTAAGTTACGCCCAGCTGGTGCACTCCGCCCCGGAGTTACAGACAGGAAACTGCGCTGTTTTAAAAGTTATTTTATTTTAATTTTTTTTAATTATTTTTCTGTATTTGTTGTTTTTTCACCCAGACCCTGGTAAAAAGTAAATTAAAACAGAATAATGCTGCGTTCACACCGGGCTTGACGTATGCGTCGCCAGCGTCAAGTTTCAATGTTAAGTCTATGGTAAGGCGCGTCAGAGCTGCTTCAACGTCCCTGCGTCGCTTTGTGAGCGTTGGGCGCGTCAAAGCTTGATACTTTTCACGCTTTTCAAGCTTTGACGCAAGCGTCAAAGCTTGCAACGCAAACGTCAAGCAAGCAAGCAGCTAGCTGAACTTTCTGCATCGCTTTACAAGCGTCAACCAATCAGAGTGCGAGTTGATACGCCACAGCAGAGCGAGTGAAGAAGGCGAATTCATTCAACTATGGAGGAGAAACTGATCGTAGCTGTTTGTAACCAGCGTGAACTGTATGACCCGACCTGCTACGCCTACCGAGATCGGAATAAAAAGGACCTTGCTTGGAGGAAGGTTGCTGGAGAACTTGGCGTGTCGGGTGAGTGTTTTTTCAACGTTAACGATCCGCCATTGTTACAAACATCCGGCAACAGAGAGCCGCGCACGTGCTCTTTCCTCCCTTCCCCTCCCCGTGGGGCTGACGCAACCGTCAAAGCAAGCTGCGCCAACGCAAGCTGCGTCAACGTCAAAAATATATAGGCGTCAAAACGCCACGAAGTATGCGTTGTTTGACGCATACGTCAAGCCCGGTGTGAACGCACCATAAGTCAGCATAAGTTCTTTGTTTGCCTCCGATCTAGTTGCCATAGCAACAATAAATGTTGTGCCTGCGAGAGGATTTTGTATCTTTGGTCCAAAGTGGATAAAACTTTTTTCCGCTCGTGCCAGAGGTCCCATATTTTAGTATGTCGTCGTGGGGACTGAGACGTGTCCACCTGAATTGGAGCCGTCCCTCTAACACCTACGGTTGCCGAGAAATGACCCCAGGCCTCACAATGAAGCCTGCACTTGAGTTTTGTAGTCAATTTGTAGTCCTTGAGCTGTATCTACCACTTCCGCTTGGCCAAATAACTTGAAATTCACACCGTAGGTTCGGTGACACGCCCACTATTGCATAGTTTAAAATTGGGCCGATGGGAGAAATTTAAGTGCCCGAAAAGCTGTGCGTGTGGGAGTCTAAATGACACTTAGAAAAAATCCTGGTGCGTGTGGGAGTCCAAATGACACTTAGAAAAAATCCTGGTGCGTGTGGGAGTCCAAATGACACTTAGAAAATTTCTGGTGCGTGTGGTAATCCAAGTGTCACTTAGAAAATTTCTGGTGCGTGTGGTCATCCAGTGACACTTAGAAAAATCTCTGGTGCGTGTGGTAATCCAAGTGACACTTAGAAAAAATCCTGGTGCGTGTGGGAGTCCAAATGACACTTAGAAAAAATCCTGGTGCGTGTGGGAGTCCAAATGACACTTACGCCTGCTGCACACTGAAAGCATCAGCGGTGCGGAACGGCAGCGGAACGGTTTACTCGCGACAATCGCGGCACTCCAGTGCACACCGGGAGAGGCAGCAGCGAAGCGGCTTCACCGCAGCGCTCCTCGCTCGACTCGCGAGATCACAAGATCCCTCGAGACTTCAAAGGTCACGGTTTGTTTATGATGTCCGCCATTAAACCAAAAAGAAGGAAATCACGTTTGATATCGCTGTTTGATGTCATATATAATGTTTTTACTCACCACTGCCAGGATTAAAGCCATGAAAAACACACCGCTGCACTTCTCGAACGATGCGGTAGTAAATAAGCCGTGAGGTCACACGTATAGACGTAATCCACATAGACATGAAACCGCATCGCTGTAACAGACTTTTATTTTGAAAATTACCGGGCATTTTACACTGAAACCGAGTGTGATTTCCTGTCTGGCCCCATGTTAACTGCGGAAATTGACGCATCCCAGAAGCGGCACGCGGCAAAAATAGAACCCGATCCTATCTTTAGCGGCGCGGCGCGGCGTTCCACTTCTGGGACGCGTCTGGAAATTGCCGCGTCGCGGCTGGTTTGTGACACCCCATTGACTATAATGGATTCTATTTGAAGCGGCGACGTTCCGCTGCCGTTCCGCTGCCGTTCCGCGCCGCTGATGCTTTCAGTGTGCAGTGGCCTTTAGAAAAAATCCTGGTGCGTGTGGGAGTCCAAATGACGGAAAATTTCTGGTGCGTGTGGGAGTCCAAGTGACACTTAGAAAATTTCTGGTGCGTGTGGTAATCCAAGTGACACTTAGAAAATTTCTGGTGCGTGTGGGAGTCCAAATGACACTTAGAAAATTTCTGGTGCGTGTGGTAATCCAAGTGACACTTAGAAAATTTCTGGTGCGTGTGGGAGTCCAAATGACACTTAGAAAAAATCCTGGTGTGTGTGGGAGTCCAAATGACACTTAGAAAAAATCCTGGTGCGTGTGGGAGTCCAAATGACACTTAGAAAAATTTCTGGTGCGTCTGGTCATCCAAATGACACTTAGAAAAATCTCTGGTGCGTCTGGGTTTCTGACTCTGACACTTTGAAAAATTTCAACACTTTGCCACTTTTTCGGTGCGTCTGGGTTTCTGACTTTGACACTTTGAAACTTTTCAACACTTTGAAAGTTTTCCAGTGCGTCTGGCTTTCTGACTCTGACACTTTGAAAATTTTCAACACTTTGAAACTTTTCAACACTTTGAAAGTTTTCCTGCGTCCACCTCTTCTGACACCTCGGGCAGTGACTCACCCCTCTGCATTGAACCCGGACTTGGGACCGGCCCCGGGGTCCGGCTGTGCTCGCCAAGCCCTGGGGGTTGCATTGCTGGGCCACTGGGTCCTCCGCTGCCTGGGCACCCCCATTGGCAGAGGAGGGCAGGGTACGGGGGCTAGGACCCCGACGAAGGTTGGATCGAGGGCTGAGTTTCTGCCACGGACAAAACCCTTGATCCAGAATTAGGTCCTGTCATTTAGCACCACGTTCTCCACAAACGTGCAGGTGGCTCCTCAGCCAAGCACATAAAACAAATGTCTGAACACGTATCAAATTTGAAAGAGTCTTGTATTATTTTCCTGTGTATTATTTTTTAGTCACTACCTTCCTTGAGTCAGGATTGGGTAATTTGCGCACCTGATGCCTTCCTTGGATGTGATAGCCATTTAGACCTTCCTTGGATGTGTCTGACATTTCTCATGTCTTTTTGAGACAAGCATATGCTACTGGTGGGATCATCCAGGTAGCCCCCCGAAACCGGGAGGTTACCGTGGGCAAGGGGGCGCATCGGGGAGATCGCCTCCACGGGGAACCGAGGGCGCGTTCATCGGCGCGCCCCCGCCGCGGCGGGCTCCTCTGTGGGACACCTGAGACAGACAGGGTGCCCAGAATGCCACTCGGAAGTCGGGAGACGTCCACCAGATCGCCTGGGGGCCATCTCTGGTTCGACAATGCTCTCCCTACTAACCCGTCCAAGGTCCTCTGCCGCTCCTTCCAAAACCTCCAGGGGCACTGGAGAGTTTCGCTTGCTTAGCTATGAGGCGGGCTGCCCATAAGCCTAAGCAAGTAGCGCAAGCTCAGCACGGGACTTTGGCATTTTTTCCACCTCAAAACCCGTGCTACTGGTACTCTTTTGAGGACACTTTGTAACTTTTGCCACGCTACTGGCACTCTTTTGAGGACACTTTGAAAATTTTCCAGCGCTACTGGTACTCTGGCGAGAGCACTTTGAAGATTTTCCCACGCTACTGGTAATCTGACGAGCAGACGCTCATGGCACGGGTCAGTGGAGCCGGGGTTAAGCTGCCCTGCTCGGATGGAGGGGTTCTGACATCCCCTCGGGGTCCATGGAGGTCACAGACCGAACCTCCAGGGACCAGGGCTCGAGTCTGGCCGAGTTCGGGCTCTGTGGTCGGAAAGAGGGGTTCTGACATCCCCTCAGGGTCCGTGGAGGCCTCTGACCGACCCTCCAGGCACCGGGTCCCTTAGTCTGTCCGAGTTCGGGCTCTGCGGTCGGATCGAGGGGTTCTGACATCCCCTCTGGGTCCGTGGAGGTCTTTGACCGACCCTCCAGGCACCGGGTCCCTTAGTCTGTCCGAGTTCGGGCTCTGCGGTCGGATCGAGGGGTTCTGACATCCCCTCTGGGTCCGTGGAGGTCTCTGACCCACCCTCCAGGCACCGGGTCCCTTAGTCTGTCCGAGTTCGGGCTCTGCGGTCGGATCGAGGGGTTCTTACATCCCCTCAGGGTCCGTGGAGGCCTCTGACCGACCCTCCAGGCACCGGGTCCCTTAGTCTGGCCGAGTTCGGGCTCTGTGGTCGGATAGAGGGGTTCTGACATCCCCCCAGGGTCCGTGGAGGTCTCTGACCGACCCTCCAGGGACCAGGGCCCGAGTCTGGCCGAGTTCGGGCTCTGTGGTCGGATAGAGGGGTTCTGACATCCCCTCAGGGTCCGTGGAGGCCTCTGACTGACCCTCCAGGGACCAGGGCCCGAGTCTGGCCGAGTTCGGGCTCTGTGGTCGGATAGAGGGGTTCTGACATCCCCTCAGGGTCCGTGGAGGCCTCTGACCGACCCTCTAGGCACCGGGTCCCTTAGTCTGTCCGGGTTCGGGCTCTGCGGTCGGATCGAGGGGTTCTGACATCCCCTCTGGGTCCGTGGAGGTCTTTGACCGACCCTCCAGGCACCGGGTCCCTTAGTCTGTCCGAGTTCGGGCTCTGCGGTCGGATCAAGGGGTTCTTACATCCCCTCAGGGTCTGTGGAGTCCTCTGACCGACCCTCCAGGCACCGGGTCCCTTAGTCTGGCCGAGTTCGGGCTCTGTGGTCGGATAGAGGGGTTCTGACATCCCCTCAGGGTCTGTGGAGGTCTCTGACCGACCCTCCAGGGACCAGGGCCCGAGTCTGGCCGAGTTCGGGCTCTGTGGTCGGATAGAAGGGTTCTGACATCCCCTCAGGGTCCGTGGAGGCCTCTGACCGACCCTCCAGGGACCAGGGCCCGAGTCTGGCCGAGTTCGGGCTCTGTGGTCGGATAGAGGGGTTCTGACATCCCCTCAGGGTCCGTGGAGGCCTCTGACCGACCCTCCAGGCACCGGGTCCCTTAGTCTGTCCGGGTTCGGGCTCTGCGGTCGGATCGAGGGGTTCTGACATCCCCTCTGGGTCCGTGGAGTCCTCTGACCGACCCTCCAGGCACCGGGTCCCTTAGTCTGGCCGAGTTCGGGCTCTGTGGTCGGATAGAAGGGTTCTGACATCCCCTCAGGGTCCGTGGAGGCCTCTGACCGACCCTCCAGGGACCAGGGCCCGAGTCTGGCCGAGTTCGGGCTCTGTGGTCGGATAGAGGGGTTCTGACATCCCCTCAGGGTCCGTGGAGGCCTCTGACCGACCCTCCAGGCACCGGGTCCCTTTGTCTGTCCGGGTTCGGGCTCTGCGGTCGGATCAAGGGGTTCTGACATCCCCTCTGGGTCCGTGGAGGTCTCTGACCAACCCTCCAGGCACCGGGTCCCTTAGTCTGTCCGGGTTCGGGCTCTGCGGTCGGATCGAGGGGTTCTGACATCCCCTCAGGGTCCGAGGAGGGCTCTGACCAACCCTCCAGGCACCAGGTCCCTTAGTCTGGCCGAGTTTGGGCTCTGTGGTCAGATAGAGGTGTTCTGACATCCCCTCAGGGTCCGTGGAGGCCTCTGACCGACCCTCCAGGGACCAGGGCCAGAGTCTGGCCGAGTTCGGGCTCTGTGGTCGGATAGAGGGGTTCTGACATCCCCTCAGGGTCCGTGGAGGCCTCTGACTGACCCTCCAGGGACCAGTGCCTGAGTCTGGCCGAGTTCGGGCTCTGTGGTCGGATAGAGGGGTTCTGACATCCCCTCAGGGTCCGTGGAGGCCTCTGACCGACCCTCCAGGCACCGGGTCCCTTAGTCTGTCCGAGTTCGGGCTCTGCGGTCGGATCGAGGGGTTCTGACATCCCCTCAGGGTCCGTGGAGGCCTCTGACCGACCCTCCAGGCACCGGGTCCCTTAGTCTG
>SSNS01001021.1:39682-75586 GCA_006937985.1 Aphyosemion australe
AGCCCGGGAATCCTCGAAGTCCTTGATCAAGGATGGGTCCACAATCCAGGAGCCCGGAACCCAACAGCGGTCCTCAGGACCGAAACCCTCCCAGTCCACTAGGTATTAGACCCCACGGCCACGGTGGCAGACATCCAGCAGACGCTGGACAGAGTGAACCAGGCCGCCGCCAACCATCCGGGCCGGAGGCGGCGGATCAGGAGGAGGGCACAATGGGCTGGAAAACAGAGGTTTAACGAGAGAGACATGAAACACAGGGTGGATTTTCATAGAGGCAGGCAGGTCCAGGCGCACAGTAGAGGGATTGACGATGTGGGAGACGGTGTAGGGGCCGATGAATTGAGGGGACAACTTCTTGCAAAGGCCCTTGAGACGGATGTCCCGGGTAGACAGCCAGACCCGCTGGCCAGGTACATAGGCCGGTGCCGGCCGACGGCAGCGGTCAGCCAACCGGCGATTACGCTCAGGCGTGCGTTGGAGGGCAACCCTGGTCTGGTTCCAGGTGCGCTTGGCTCGGCGGAGGAACTGGGGAACCGTGGAAGTCGAAGACAGAAGGTCCGTGGGAAACAGAGGGGGTTGGAAACCCTGGGACATTTCCAAAGGGGACAAACTAGATGCTGAGGAGGTGTGGGAGTTGTGAGCGTACTCAATCCATGGCAACTGAGTACTCCAACCAGATGGATTTGAGGAGCATACACAGCGTAGCATGGCTTCCAGTTCTTGATTGAGCCGATCACATTGGCCATTGGTCTGAGGGTGGAAGCCAGACGAGAGGGCGACCTGGGCCCCTAGACAGGAGGCAAAGTCTTTCCATAAACGAGAAATGAACTGGGGACCACGATCTGAAAGGATCTCCGAAGGGAGCCCATGTAGCCTGAACACATGCTTGATCAGGAGGGTCGCAGTGATGGCAGAAGAGGGCAAGGACTTAAGAGGGACTAGATGACAGGACTTAGAAAACCGATCTATGATGGTCATGATGACAGTAAAGTTTCTGGAGGGTGGCAGGCCTGTGACAAAATCTAGAGCCAAGTGGGACCAGGGTCTGGAGGGAACAGGTAGAGGACGGAGGAGACCTTGGGGGGGGTTGGGTACTGCTCTTACTACGGGCACATATCTGACATGCTGCCACGTACTCCTTGACATCCCTATACATGGATGGCCACCAGAAGGAGCGTCTAATGAGAGCCAGCATGCGACTGACACCTGGATGGACAGTAAACCGAACAGTATGGGCCCAATGGGTCTGAGCTCCCCTAACCCTGGTAGGAATATACATTCTGTTGGGGGGCCTGTGGCCTGGGTCTGGTTCGGTCTTGAGGGCCTCCAGGATCTTGCTGTATATCTCCCAGGCGAGGGAGCCCACGACACATGAAGGGGGGACTATGGTGGCAAGATCGGAACTGTGCACGGAGGAATACTGTCGTGACAAGGCGTCGGGCTTGGTGTTCTTGGACCCAGGTCTGTAGGAGATCTGAAAGTTGAATCGTGAGAAAAACAAGGACCAGCGTGATTGACGAGGATTTAACCTTTTGGCTTCCTTCAGGTAGGCCAGGTTCTTGTGATCAGTCCATATCAGAATGGGGTGCTCAGCTCCCTCCAACCAGTGTCTCCATTCTTCAAGCGCCAGCTTCACTGCCAGGAGTTCCCGGTCCCCAACATCATAATTCCTCTGTGCAGGGGACAGACGGCAGGAGAAGAAGGCGCAAGGGTGGAGCCTGTGGTCTGCGGGGGAGGTCTGGGACAGCACAGCCCCAACACCAGAGTCAGATGCATCCACCTCTAGCACAAACTGACGAGAGGAGTCGGGAAAGATCAGGATTGGTGCTTGGGCGAACTTCTGCTTGAGTACTGTAAAAGCCTTGTCAGCAGCGACAGACCAGACAAAAGGAGTCTTGATAGATGTCAGTTGAGTGAGAGGGGAGGCTGTTTGGCTATAGTCTTTAATAAAACGCCGATAGAAATTAGCAAACTCCATGAACTGCTGCAGCTGCTTCCGAGAACAAGGGGTTGGCCAGTTTACCACTGCTTGGATCTTCTCCGGGTCGGACTGGAGCTGGTCACTAGCCAAGGAAACGAACCGAGGGGACGTGAAACTCACATTTCTCGGCCTTGACAAAGAGTCTGTTCTCCAAGAGCCGCTGGAGCACAGCACGAACATGTCCTGGGTGTTCCTCTGTGGATTTGGAAAAGATGAGAATGTCATCCAGGTAAACTGTTAAGAATCTGTTAATGTAGTCACCGAGAACACTGTTGACCAAAGACTGGAAGATGGCAGAGGCATTAGTCAGACCAAAGGGCATTACCAGGTATTCGTAGTGGCCCAAAGGTGTCTTGAACGCGGTCTTCCACTCATCACCCTGGCGGATCCTGACTAGGTGATAGGCATTACGGAGATCTAGCTTTGTGAAGATGACAGAGTCCTGAACGGGTTCAAACGTGGAAGACAGAAGAGGCAGAGGATACTTGTTTTTAACAGTGATGTGGTTCAAACCTCGATAATCGATGCATGGGCGTAGGGTTCCGTCCTTCTTAGTGACAAAGAAGAACCCTGCACCCAAGGGTGAGGAGGATGGCCTGATGAGTCCAGCGGCCAGTGACTCTGAGATGTATTTTTCCATGGCTTCTCTCTCAGGCTTGGACACTTGGAACAGACGACTTGAGGGTAACGGAGCTCCTGGCAGCAGGTCAATAGCACAGTCGAAGGGTCTGTGGGGAGGTAGAGAAGACGCAAGGTCTTTAGAAAATACCTGTTGCAGGTCATGATAGACGGAGGGGACACTGGCCAGATCTGGGGCCAGGATTGGTTGAACAGCAGCTGGTGAAGTGGGGAGGACGGCTGATCTTAGACACTTTGCCAGACAGTAGGGACTCCAGCCTTCCACGTGATTTCGTGACCAGTTGATGTGCGGAGCATGACAAGATAACCATGGATGTCCAAGAACCACAGGAGCCTGGGGAGAGGGAAAAACATAGAAACATAGCTCCTCATGATGGTTACCTGAGACCAACAACCGGACCGGAGACGTGCGGTGTCTTATTGGGGACAGTGAACTGCCATCCAGAGAAGAGGCCCTCAGTGGTGTCTGAAGGGGAACGGTAATCAGGCCCAGGCGCTCAACGACAGAAGGGTCCATAAGATTTTGTTCACTGCCTGAGTCAATCAAAGCCTGGGTGGAAACAGTGTGATTATTACAAGACAAAGTGCATGGCAGGGTAGTCCGAGAATCAGTGGGGAGAGTGAACTGGCCCATCAGCATTCTCGGGACTACTGGTGGGCTTTCTCTTTTGGCCGGGCAGGACAGGTGGCAACAGAGTGGCCAGGGTGCCCGCAGTAGAAACACAACCCCTCCTTTTGTCGCCTCTGCCGCTCTTCCGGTGTCAATTTAGTTCGACCAATTTGCATAGGCTCTTCAATAGAGGACATACCAGGCTTAGGCTGTGGTTTTGTAGCAGAGGGGGCACTAGAGGTAAAGAAGGAGCGTGTACCTCGCTGAAGGTCTCGTAGTTGCTTTTCGATTTGGATGCAGAGGGTAATCAGGCTCTCCAGATCTGCCGGCTCCTGACAAAAAGCAAGCTGGTCTTTTATGCGCTCAGAGAGCGACTGAATAAAGGCCCCTTTGAGTGAAGTCTCATCCAGGGTGGAAACTGCAGCCAATGTCTGGAACTCGATAGCGAACTCCTCCACCCATTGTCGGCCCTGGTGTAGGTTCCATATCCTTTGGGCTAGTTCTGTGGGGGAATCAGATTCTTTGACTGTGAGGTTAAAATCAGACAAAAAGGTAGTCAATGATCCCTGAAAAAACTCTGGTTTCCGACTCTTGGCTTCAGCCCAACGTAGTGCTTTACCCCGGAGTAATCCGACGATATAGGAGATCTTGACCTGATCCGTGGGGAAGGAGTCCAGTGAGCGTTGAAACGCCAGTTCACATTGCATGAGGAAGCCCCGACTGTGCTCCGCCTCACCACTCAAAGTGTCTACCGGCGGCGCCTCTGCAACCCGGAAACTTCCGGTGGGGGGCCCGGGAACTCTGGGCACTTCCGGTCCAGGAGAAACAGTGGGTTGCAGTGTAGTGGGCTCTGGAGGGGGTTTCCATGGCGTGGCTGGCGTATCATGGTATCGCGCTGGAACAGACGTCGGTTGGTGTTCGCCAGTTGTTCCAGGATAGTCTGTAGTGTGGAGTCATGCCTGGCTAAAACCTCGGCGAAAGTGGGAGGATCAGACCCTGCATTGGGGTCAGAGGGCTGGCTGGATGATTCTGTCATGTTCGGGGCTATGCCTCTGACCCACTACATGCAGAATCAAACACCAGGAGTCGAGGATAAAAGGTAAACACAAAAATTTATTAAGAATTAAGAACTGAGGGTGCTGCTGACAAACAGGTGAGCAGGAGGGTTCCTGGGAACTCTATCTAAAACACACACATGGGAGTTAGGAGACTGGTCGAGCTGGGAAGATGGATTCTTTAAAGACAGGAAATGGGCTTACAGTTCCAAAGGTGATTTGGATCCTGGGAGGAGGTCACGGTCTGGTGGGGGTGAGAGGTATTCCTGGAGACAAGGAGGGAGCTGAGCATGGATGTAGGGATGAGGAGAGGCAGACGGTCAAGGCTGAAGACCAGGGGAACAGCAGTGAGACGTGACGACCAGGTTATCCAGCTGAGAATGGAAGGTAGTGGTAATGGTGACCAGGTTTCCTGAGGGCAAAAACAGAGCGTGAAAAAACTGTGGCTTCAAAACTGTGGCAAAAACCAAGGCTTGGGTCAACTCAACACAGGCGTGATACCAAAGTGAGTAATCATCCAGCGTTGAATGAGTGTCTGACTGCTGCTTTTATCCCCTGGTTCTGCTGATGGAAGATCAGCTGCAGCTGGTAACACCCTGACACGCCTACCTGCACAGAGAGACAGGGAAAACATACAGGGAGGCTCACCACAGACCGTGACAGTATGATTCAGATTATGTATCTCAGGTTTCAATAAGGTATGTTTTATTATTGTTTTTTTTTAATGCCGTAGTAACATCCCCACTCTCACTTTCTATTCACTGATTATATAACATTTATTTTTCTTGTGCAATAGGTGTGCATCACAGGATGAGGTTGACCAACTTCCTTGCATTGGCCTGGATGAAGCTGACAATTATAACAATTATAATTATTATTTAACAATTATAATTATTATATAGGCTAACAATATATATGTGCTATTTGAGTTTCACTCAATATGCTAAAATTCTGCTTGCAATAGTGGCCTGCACAGAACCCAACTAATGCTGCTACTCTGTGTATATTTGCACATATTATTGTTGATTTTATATTTATATCATTTCTGCATTATTTTTTGTATTCTTTTACGTTTTGCACAAAAGGGAGTGGCACTCCAATGTCGCTGTACCCTGTACAAAATCAATAAAGGCTATTTTATTATTCTATTATATTCTTTATTGGACATTGCTGATTGTGTGGAGGCAGATTTGAAAGACAATTTAGCCTCGTGCACGAGCTTACTATTGAAGCTGCAGTTACACGTTTGGCCTGAGGGGGCAATCACGAGCATAAACATTTTAAAGTCCATATAGTCCCTTTAAATGACATGTTCAAAATCAATCAAATGTTATTGATCATTTAAAAATGTTTGGTAATCATTTATAAATCACTGGTGCATCATAGTTGTATATATAACCAATGACAATTGTGACTTTAGAAAGTTATATATAATTTATCAACATTATCAAATGTGTTAGAGTGTTTGTAAATGTTTAGTTAATCATTATTTAAGCATTTGTAAATGTCAACTCAAGCCTTTATAAATAAATTATATATATTATCTAATACCTTGCAAATGATCTGTTAATGACTTACTAATGACATACTAAACACTTACAAATGTTTAGTAACAAAACATTATTATAAAGTGTTACCGGAAATGTTTATATGTAAGAAACTGGCTGTTGTTTTTTTCCACAATTTTAATGATAAGCTAGATATATTTCTACTAATGAAATTAGTTTGCTAACAGTAACAGGGACGAGTCAGTAAATGAGTCATTTGGGATTGTGACTCGTGATTCACGAGTCAGTAAAGTGATTCTCAAGTATTGAACGATTCGTTCATGACTCACACATCACTACTCTGTGCGCTACCTTCCTGAGTGGCTGATATGCTGTAGGGAGAGTGAGTGCTTTAAGTGGGCCGGTACGCTGCACGCAGTACCGGCACTTTTAATTTTTACCTCTCATGTGTACCGGTAGTTTTTCCGGTCATTTATTGGTCAAAATCTCCGACATTTCTGAAAAATATCTGTCCGTCTTCAAATAAACACAAGCTATCCAGCGCCCCGCCCTCTGGATAAGCAGCGCGGTCCATGCAGGGCCTCATTTTGAGCAAAAGGATGCATTCTCTCTATNCATTCTGAAGCAGTGGTCAGTGGCCAAAACTGACCACCACTGCACAAGCGCGAGGAGCCGCTCGCCTCCTGGATCGGACGCGAGGCGCCGAAGTTACGCCGCCGCCAATATGTGACTGGCCAGGGTCTTGGGGGGCCAGAAACGGGGTCAAAAATCCACTTCATTTTGGCATACATTGTAGGTAGCCCAAAATGAAGTGACCACCAGCTTGCAAAATGCTTCATTTTGGGCTACTTGCAAGGTATGCCAAAATGAAGCCGCCTGTATCTAGGACAAAGGTCAACCTCGTTAAGGCGTCCCTTTAATATTCAGCCCTTTAAACTTTAAACCTCCCAGTACAATGTGAGCTTTTTACTGTAGCTTCAGGTGACCCTCAGGTCTGACCAGCAAAAATTTTAGGCTCCTAGGCCATTCAGAAAGGTTAAAGGTCACCCCCCCCCCAAATGGCTGGTGAAAATCACCCATTTTTGGCCATTTTTCAGGGGGTAGAGGGGTCCCTGAGTGACCTAAAATTATGAAAATATTCTTATATAGAAGCCTGCAAAATTTGGTGCAGATTGGACACTGGAAAGTGGGTAAAAAAAATCCCTAGAGGTCAACTGAAGGACTTTGATGAAATGGAGATTTAAAAATGATGATGTTATGGTCCATAACTCAGGCTCTGAATGGGTTAGAGACTTGGGGGTTTTGCTGAACTCCAAATAATCCTAGGAACAAGTAGGAAGTGAAATGGAGTTGATCGGATGTACAGTTCAAAAATGGCACTCTGAACCAAGCGGTCAGAAGTAGCGGTCAGGGGTCTAAAGGGTCCCTGAGTGGCCTAAAATTATGAAAATATTTACCAGGGTAGGTATTTATAAGACAAAAACACCCTCCAAATGTGGTTAAGATTGGTCAAAGGGAAGTGGTTAAAAAAAATACAAAGATGTGTTTCAGAGGAGCGGTCAGTAAATCCATCACTTTAGAATCATATTTTTGGGTCCATAACTCAGGCTCTGAGTGGTCTAGAGACATGGGATCTGTTTTGCTGAACTCCAAAAAATAAGAGGAACAAGTGAAATGGAGTTGATAGGACACATGGTTCAAAAATGGCACTCTGAACCAAGCGGTCAGATGTTCCGCCCAGGGGTCAAAAGGGTCCCTGAGTGGCCTAAAAATCTGAAATTATTTCTGGGAGTAGGTATTTATAGGACAAAAACACCCACCAATTTGGTTAAGATTGGACAAAGGGAAGTGGTTAAAAAAAACATTTAACTACACATAAGGACTACTCCGCAAGGAGGCTGGAGTCAATTAGGATGGATCTTAAGAAGACGGTGGGCATCCAGCTGCTGGGAAATTTGCGGTCATCAAACCCAGACACTCCCATGGTCAGCTCTTTGGACCTGGATGACCAGGCCTCCTCATCTGGCACCCACAGCTGCAGCAACCCCGCCTGCATCCAAAGGGTGCAGGCCCTAACAGCAGAAGTCCAGTCTCTTCGGCAGGCTTTGAAGGAGGTCAAGGTGAGTGAATTATAAATACATCCCAAATACACATCCATAATTAATTTCTTTGAATAACTAATTTATTAACAACTTTTTCTTTCCCTCAGTCTCGGCCCCGTTCCCAGCCCCGGTCCAAGTCCCAGCCCCGGTCCAAGTCCCAGCCCCGGTCAAAGTCCCAGCCCCGGTCAAAGTCCCAGCCCCGGTCAAAGTCCCAGCCCCGGTCCAAGTCCCAGCCTCAGCCCTCCTCTCACTCAACCACCCCCACCTCTGAAGAGGAGCAGCAGGAAGAGATGGAGGAAGCCGCGGAGCCTGACGAGCAGCCTCACTCCCTGACCTCCTCTGCTTCCACCTCTGAGGAGGAGGAAAAGGAGAAGGCAAAGCATCCAAAGGAGACCAAGAAGACTGTTAAGAGGAAGCTGCCTTTTTCTGATGTGAGAACAGACTGAAATAAAAATATATATATATATATATATTGTTAATGATTACAGTGCCATGATCAGTTTGCCATTGCGCAAAAGCTTGTCACTTCATCAGGTCTAATTATTTATTTTCTCTCCTCTCTACCCAGGAGCCCAAAGACACAAAGGCCACAGGGAAGAGGAAGATGAAAAAGAAAAATATTTTCTCTCCCTCTGAGATTGTGAGTGAGATGGATTAGTTCATCAATCATTTTATAAATCTTGACCCAGTTTAGAACCAGTTAGGCTATATGGGCATGTAGCAACGTTGTTTATGGTGTTATCTTTTTTGTTCTTCGATGAGGAGGAGTGGAAGGAGCTCACCCCCAAACAGAGGGCGTTCAGAGGGTTGCTCCCCTATTTTAAAAGAAAAAGTAAGGCGTCCTTGCTCAGGGCCATATCATTTGGCACCTCCATTGGTAAGAAACAACACATTTTGCAGGTGTGTGGAGCGTTTTACACTACATTCATCATTCTTCTCTTGTGTCTTTACAGACAAATACATGGACGACTACAGAACTTTCATCTCTTGCCCTGAAGGAACCAGAAAGTTGCAGGAGAACGCCATGTCAAACCTCAGCCGGACAAAGGTTTTCATCAAATTCATGATGTTGGGGTCACCAGCCGCTGAGTTCTGGAACTGGCGTTTTATGTATGACGTGGCCCTGTTGAAGTGGTAAGTACATAATTTAGAAAGAATTAACCTTAATGCCTTCTTTTTTTTTTTTTTACTTTTTCAAGACTGTTCTGCATTACTTCATATGTCTCTTTTAATTTGTTCTTCACACAGTTTCCCAGCAGTCCTACGAAAACTTGGCCTGGCAGCCACCACGATCATCCTGTACATGGGCCAGGCCATATCATTCATGGACTATTTGAGTGCAACGCCGCCGAGCCTTTGTCGACTCACTAGCGGCCACACTAAAGTCATCACCATGGAGCTCCGAAAGTTGAGTAGAGACCTGGGGCGAGAAGTCCTTGAACAGCAATCCCTGGCAAAGGAGAAAAAGGGCTTCAACCTGGTGCCAAGGGAAGACCTCGCCAAGTGCCAGGTCCTTGCTCGTGGCAAGATGCCGTCACTCCTAGGTGAGTCCGTAATGCATCTCCCTCTCTAACAAAACTTTTTTGCCACAAAAGCTACAAATCTTATTGTTCTGTTCTCTCTTTAACCCCTGTATCAGAGGACATAGAGAAGGCTCCTCCGAAGGACCGAAACACACGCTACCGGTTCTTTGGCTACTTGGCAGCCTACCTCTCTTCAATTTATGGACACCGGACCGGTGTCCTAACGAGGATGAGGGTGAAGGAGGTGAAGGAGGCCATTGGGGACGATGAAGCCGGGTACCTCATTAACGTAAGCATCATTGAAATCTATTTTCCTCCATTAAAACTAACTAACACATAGGTCTCTTTTCGCATTATTTCTGGAGTAATTCCTCCTCCGATTGGCCAAAAATCACCAAACTATTTCTGACGGTAGGTATTTATGGTCTGGCAGTGCCCACTAAATTTCATGCAGATCGGAGCTTGGGAACAGGGTCAAAAAAAATCCCTAAAGGTCAATTGAAGGGCTTTGAAGAAATGGAGATTTAAAAATTAAGATGTTTTGGTCCATAGCTCTGGCTGTGAGTGGGTCAGAGACTTGATGTCTGTTTCCCTGCACTACAAACAATAAGCTGAACAAGGAGAACCAGGAATGAAGTTGATCAGATGTACGGTTCTTAATTGGCGGTCAACACCAAGCGGTCAAAACTAACCGTCAGGGGTCAACTGGGCCCCCGAAGGGTCTAAAAATCTGAAAATATTTCCCTAGGTAGGTACTTACGGTCTATATATACAGTAAACATTTCATCCAGATTGGAGTTTGTGAAGTGGTTGAAAAAAATTCCCAAACTTGGTTTTCAGCACTGGTCAGCGACACACTCTTAAAACTAGAAAATGTTTTGCTCCATACCTCAGGTTCTGAGTGGGTTACAGACTTGGGGTCTGTTTCTGTGCACTTCAAATAATGCTAGGAACAAGAATGGATTTAATCGGTGGTACCACTGACTGACCCATCCATCTGCTTTGTGTCATTCTTTGTTTTCTGCAGGTCATGGAACATAAGACTGTTCGGAAGTTTGGCACAGCCCAAATTTATCTGGACTCAGAAGAGTATTCCTGGTTCAGGACATGGCTTCGTCTGCGCGACAGATCGGTGGAGCAGAACTCCTACTTTTTCACCGGTCTGGGGCGTGGCGAGGCCAAGAACATGGCCATCTACTTCAGGAAGGCCTGGGCCGAGATGGGCCTGACGGGGGCGCCCACCATAATGGATATGAGGACGGCGGTGTCAACCTACGTGAGTATCACAAACCAAACCACAAACGCAATCAATTCAACTTGTGTCTTGTGACGCAACTCTCGTTTTCTTTTCTACAGAGCTTCGAGCGGAACGATTCTGAAGTGCGTAAAAACCTTTCCACATTTATGTGTCATAGTGTGGAAACACAGGAAAGGTTCTATGCACTTCACAAAACCCTGTCAAGGGCTAAGAAAATGAGAGAGATGTTTGTGTGCATCTCGGTGGATGATGCCACAGCACCAGCTGCCCCAGATGCCGCCGCTACAGCGTCTCCTCCTGCCTCCAGCAGTACAGCAGAACACAGGGAGGAGAAACGTCAAGTAAGTTAAAATCATGTGATCGCTATCACACCATATTACACATTCATTTACCTAATTGTGTTTCTGTTCTTGATTTTGAAGAAAACACCGGTCAAAACATTGATGGCCCTGGCAAAGGGAATCAAAAAAAAGGTGGGCATTTGTTAGGGATTTTCCCAATCAACCTAATCACCTGA
The DNA here is from genome assembly GCA_006937985.1 of Aphyosemion australe. NCBI lineage: Eukaryota > Metazoa > Chordata > Actinopteri > Cyprinodontiformes > Nothobranchiidae > Aphyosemion > Aphyosemion australe. The sequence goes on from SSNS01001021.1 coordinate 50,876, forward strand.
CGCTGAGGAAATAAGGGAGATAGACAAAATAAGACACAGACATAGAACCTTTTGCAAATGGTGACAGACCAACTCAGGACAGAGTACAGTCTGCTCAGAGCGGCTGCCAGCAGAGTTTATTTAAAGTATGAGATAAGGAAGTGGGTGTGTTTAGATGTATGTGTGTGTGTGTGTGTGTGTGTGTGTGTGTGTGTGTGTGTGTGTGTGTGTGTGAGATACAGAATTAAATAGAGAAGCAGTACAGGATTCAGAAATCCTATAACATAATCCCTCCTGTTTATGGTATATATACACAACATGCATGAAACATCATCCACTGTCATAACTTGTCACCATTTTCCATGAAAGCTTCATTAATCAGGACGTCAGGGAAGGGGAAGGGGAAAACCAGGACAGGTGTTCGTCCTACAGGGAAGGGGGAAGGGATAAAACCAGGAAAGGTGGACGTCATGAAAATCATAAACCCCTAGAGGGCACAAGGTGAGCAAATCAATACATCGAAAATAAGCGTCAACAGCAGAATCAAAACAAAAAATCTCGGCACGGTACGTGAAATCAGTAGAAGCAAACACATGGTGGGAAATCACAGAATGTGAAGCTGCAGCTGTGCTGCAGTCAGCAATCAATACCACAACACTAATAACGTCATCATAAGCATCATTTACAGTTGGCATACCGGAATACCGGCGAAATCAGATACATCAAAATCAACAGGAGTGGCAGGTGTGTGGGCCAAACCAGCAAAATAGTGAACAAGTGAAACATTAATCATATAGGTGACACAAAACCCTCGATACATGGTACAATGCAGCATGAAAACATAGCAAGAAAACAAGAAAAATAATGACAGGAATCAAACATCGTAGCAATAAATTGTAATAATCATCGTATAAAATTGTACCAGGAACCGGAATTCATCCATTCCCAGAAGGCGAATCCTCTCGGAACACTGAACTCATCAGCGGTCATTTGAGATAAGAGGTCGTTCATGTGTGTAAGGGTGGTGGTGATGTTGCCGGCTGTGTCAGGTAAAAAGGCGGAACATCTGAAAAACCTTGGGAAGTGAGTGCAGTCATGTTCTCTAGCTGAATGTGCGGTCCATATGTGGTGTGTTCGAACCCGTGGGGACTGCAAAAACGTCAGTTCTATTGATTCTTATCAAATTGTCAACCCATGATGAATACTGTGTCAGGGCAGAGGTGTCTGTGCGTAACCAACGATCATTTGGGTCAGAGGAGTGTTTGGATAAGCTAAGCCAAACAGAATATAAAAAACATCAACTGAACATAACGCTTCAGGCTTCAGAAGTGATGACTCTTTGAGGGAGTGTGGAATCAGTGAGCAGACGTAGCACGACGCGATGACTTGTGACTGGTGCTGCTCGGACGATGGCAGTGACCGATGCAAACCAGGAGTTCCCTCCCAGCAGTGGTGTGTCCAGACGAAGTCCCTCCGTCCCAGGAACCGTGAAACCAGGGTGCAGTTAGGGTGTGTGTGTCCGGATTTTCCATCCCGATCTGGAGTCTCTCTTCCGTCTTGTCTTCCTGTGACGTCCAGATGGGTCCACGAGTGCAGGTGACGGTCCATCTCTATGGTCGGTGGGCAGGGTGGAGCCCCGTCCCACCATCGTTGCGGTCCAAGCTCCGTTCCATCTCCAATGCCCCAGGCAGCTGCCGCCGTTCCAAACCCTCTGTCAGGTGCTGAGAGGCGGGCCACAGAAGAGGCCACATTCACGTACCATCAACATCATCAGAGTGAGGCATCCTGTATGCCTGTAGCAGTCGTCCATCTTCACCGGGGGTTGAGACGCTCGTGACCTGTTGTCATGAGCCCCTTTGAAGCCTGGACTTCGTTGCCGCCCTAGTGGCGGATAGGTGACTTTGATGAGTTTACCATGAGAAAGGTGGATCCAAGATGGCCTCTCAGCAACTTTCGCAGCAGTGGGCAAGACTTGAAGTGGACCGTCCCATTGTGGAGAACTCCAGGTTTCTCGTTTAAGCACTTTGATCCGGACCCAACTTCCTAGTTTCACGACCTGTGAGGGCGAAAAAGCACAAGAGGGCTCTGCGAGATCATTGTATATTTAGACTTGTTTCCTCAGAAAACACTTTAATCATCTGTTTCAGAGCATCTAGTCATCACCTCATAAACAAAATGTGTTCCAATGTCTGACCTGATAACAGAAGGAATTCCATAAGTAGGGAAAAAATGGTTACATAACACCTGTGCCACTGTCAAAGCATCATATTTCTTTGTAGGGTTAAATTCTGGCCATTGGGATAATGTATTTATCACCACAAGGGAATAGTTCACTCCATGCCNTTAATTTAAATATTTCTGGCGGGGTTCAGCAGCTCAGAACCGGGTGAAAAAAGACCCAGAATGGTGCGTAAAAATCCTGGAGAACAGGCGGATTTTAATTTAAATATTTCTGGCGGGGTTCAGCAGCTCAGAACCGGGTGAAAAAAGACCCAGAATGGTGCCTACACTCTTAAAACAGATGTGTCAAAAACAACACATGATGTGTTAAATTTTAACACATGTGCTGAATCAGCTCAGGGACAACACATGTTGTGTCATTTATGACACAACTAATGTGTTGTCCCTTTTAACACAACTATTGTGTCAGTTAAGCAAACACAAATATGTGTTAAAATGTGTTATTTTGACACAAATATACATAAAATGCGATTTCATAGATTAGGTCAAATAAAAATCCACATTTTCATTTTCCACATTCTACTTTTATTAAATTTAATAGGTTACAATATTATAATTTGTAGCAGCTGTAATTAATTGCCAAAATATAATTACAAAAATTCATATAACCAGAAACTAATTCATCAGTCAAAATCTTTTTTCCTTCTAAGTCAAGCTAACAAAATACACATTTTCTTTAAGTTCAAAAACACCACATTAAAACCCATGCTGCTAGTATAACAAACTATTTTTTATAACATTCTGTGGATATGTATGAAAAATACAGGAATAAAGTTCTTTAAAGAGCAAATGACAAAGAATCCTTATCTTTAAAATTATTTTTTTTTCAATTGCACTTCAATGGTAACATGCATTTACAATGCAATACAGTTATCAACCAGGGTGCAAGATTTTGTATCTTGGGGCCACATACAGCTCTTTGTTGCCAAAGTTTGTCATAACATATAAAGGATGCAAATCAGAAACTTCAGCAAGGGTGATCAACTCATTCATTTTTTTTCTTTGTACTGCATAGGCATAAAAATTATAATCAAAATACAGTAAATGTAGTATTTGAACAAATATGAGAATGGACTCATTATGTGACATATATATGGTAGTGGTTTCTTGTACATGTTTCAAAAGGTACATGTAAATGCTTAGAAAATGAATTCAAGTTACAATATATCCTTGGGCAACTGTCTTGACCACATTTAATTTCTATATTTTTTCTGTGTGACAAGCAATGTATTTCATGGAGGTGCCATATGAGGTTTTTCACCTCTGAATGTAGTCACGCTACATTTTGAACAAATGAACATTTTACTTGAAAGCATTAAGCTGTGCAATCAGTTCCAGTACTTTTGTCTTTGTGTGGAGAATGGTTCGTAGATGTTTTCAAAAATGTAAAGACAGGGCAGAGTTGTGGTGGATATTACAAGTTACACACCCAGTAGAGTTTGAAAAGATTGTCCACAGCACATGTGAGACTGTCATGGGGAATGGTGACTATCATTCTTGACTACGATGACGTACTGCTTCAACGAACTCAGGTCACCGATGCAGGTCAGCTGGGGCTGTTGATTTGTTGATGAAGCAGAGGAACCATTGCACAGCGATGCTATTCGTGTTCCAGGCTTAGAGACAGAAGACCAGAAATATAACAAAATACATTTTTCAGTAAAATGATAAGGCACTTTGACAAATTTTATCTGTAACAGAAATTTTACCTAAATAAATACGTACCGGCACAAAATCCAAAAGATACGATATAGTGGTCTTGACAGGGGGCAGTAGATGTTTTAATAGCACCAGCTGTGTAACAAGCCTCATCTGAAAATGAGCAAAAAGCAAAACTATAAAATGCATACTTTTTATGCTGTGGCGACCTGAAAATACACATCACTCACATTTTATATAATAAGCATTTCCCTCCTGTCAGCTGACATTATACATAAAATGACTTGTCATTTTAAAAAATCCCATCTTAAAGAACGAGTAACACCTAAATCAACTTGTTTTTGCTGATAACCTGTATAGATGAGTGTCTAATAGTGCTGTAGACATCTGTAATCATTATTCTGGCATTTTAATGCAACTTACTTAAAATTTAATATTTCAGCCCAAAACCGTAATTCTATCTCCATCTTCAGGTTAAAACTCTGCTCAACACTGATTTAGAATCAGCCACAACTGATGGCTATAGAGCTGCAGGGTGACGTCTGTACTGTACTACGTGGCTGCGCTGCAGTGGACTCGAGCTGAGTTTTGGCCGCACCTCAACCTGGCGCAACCACTCACCTGCTGATATGACAGGGCTAGGATAGGGATAGGGCTCGGGGCCGCTCGCCTCCTTGAAAAAAAAAACCCTCCAGCCCCCCCTTTTTTTGCTGGTGATCGCGGTGCTTCTGAGTCTGCTCTTCTCCTGAGCATTGAATTTGATTGTTTGTGTGCATGTGCACTTGTAAACGACTCGTTTTTCTGACTGGGAAACTCTGAAGGCGCACGTGGGGTGGGGTGGTGGTGGTTGTGCTGTCAATCACTGCCTCAGTGCCGCTCTCCCGGTCCTCCAGGTAACACCTATTTTGCAGGTATTTTTCTAACAGGAAGTCTGCTTGGAATAAGTCTCCACCCATGGTGTTACTCACACTTTAAGAAATATAGCTAAAAAATTTAGTTTTTTTTTTTAGAACAAAAGTATTTGTGTTAACTTTTCTTCTGTTATAACATTAGGACATGAATTAAAAAACAGTTTTATAATTTCAAGATGTTATTTGCAAAGTTCTCAAATTCTTAGTTGCACATAAAATACCTTCAGTCATGTCTTCAATCCCTTTTATAAGAGTGCACATTCTTGGTTCCATGGTGGCCACTGCTTGAGTTTGGGCATGATGTTGGCCTCCCATCTACGAAGGAATAAGTCTGCCTTTTCACCTGTGAGCCTTCCAAACTCTAAGTCAGGCTTAAACAAAGGAGAAAAAAATAACTTGTATGACTAAATGTAAACCGTATGGTTCAGTAACAAAATTGCAAGGAGGAAAAGAAGCCAACTTACTAGACTCGGTATGTCCAAAACCCGTGGATGTTCACTCAATATTTCTGCAAGTGTGGGTGATTCCCTCGTAAGCCATGCTCTGCAAGGGGTGAAGGATTTTCCATGCCAGACTTAATTGCTGAAAGGTTTTCTGAAGAGGGTCGCAACATTTTGACAGACTCCAGATTGTCAAATGAGAACTGAAAAAAAGAATATGCAGAACAATACAATTAGAACATTTTCATGTAGTCCATTTACATGCAAAAAAGGGCTATATTTGTTAACTATTTCAACATCATTGTGAAAATAAAAAAAACTACATTTGTTGAATTATAAAATAATAAAGTTATACTAAAAAGTCTCTTATTCTCTACTTTGATTAATCAGCAAATTATTTCATACATGTTAATGTCTGTTGTCACTACTATAACCTTGTTGGTTTTTGAGTAATAAGATACTTGAAAAACTAATAAACCTCACAGCTTTTTATCTTGGGTCTTCAAGACAGGAAAATGTATGTTGAAGCCAAAAAGTGCTTTGATCTATATCGCGTGTTTAGTAATATTCCAGTCTTTTAAGGCTGACAGAAAATCATGATCTCCCCAGCCCACTGCAGACATAGGTGTGTGTGTGCACGCTGAAGGGGGGCATTCTGAAGAGATTCTTAGGTTGAAAAAAAAAACAACATTAATTATATGGCATAGAAAGTCCGGTTTTGGTTATTTTTGGGTTAATATGGATGATTCAAAACAATAAATAAAGTGACATTAAGGCGTTTTTGGCGTGGTGGATATATAAAAGCTCTGTAAAATAGGACACAGTTCATATCTGCTCTCACAAACGCCGTCATTTTCGAGCATTTAACTGCGGCTTTTCCCCTCATCGATATTCTCTGCTCCTCCATTNAAGTTGAGTAGGGACCTGGGGCGAGAAGTCCTTGGACAGCAATCCCTGGCAAAGGAGAAAAAGGGCTTCAACCTGGTGCCAAGGGAGGACCTCGCCAAGTGCCAGGTCCTTGCTCGTGGCAAGATGCCATCACTCCTAGGTGAGTCCGTAATGCGTCTCCCTCGCTAACAAAACTTTTTTGCCACAAAAGCTACAAATCTTATTGTTCTGTTCTCTCTTTAACCCCTGTATCAGAGGACATAGAGAAGGCTCCTCCGAAGGACCGAAACACACGCTACCGGTTCTTTGGCTACTTGGCAGCCTACCTCTCTTCAATTTATGGACACCGGACCGGTGTCCTAACGAGGATGAGGGTGAAGGAGGTGAAGGAGGCCATTGGGGACGATGAAGCTGGGTACCTCATTAACGTAAGCATCATTGAAATCTATTTTCCTCCATTAAAACTAACTAACACATAGGTCTCTTTTCGCATTATTTCTGGAGTAATTCCTCCTCCGATTGGCCAAAAATCACCAAACTATTTCTGACGGTAGGTATTTATGGTCTGGCAGTGCCCACTAAATTTCATGCAGATCGGAGCTTGGGAACAGGGTCAAAAAAATCCCTAAAGGTCAATTGAAGGGCTTTGAAGAAATGGAGATTTAAAAATTAAGATGTTTTGGTCCATAGCTCTGGCTGTGAGTGGGTCAAAAAAATTCCCAAACTTGGTTTTCAGCACTGGTCAGCGACACACTCTTAAAACTAGAAAATGTTTTGCTCCATACCTCAGGTTCTGAGTGGGTTACAGACTTGGGGTCTGTTTCTGTGCACTTCAAATAATGCTAGGAACAAGAATGGATTTAATCGGTGGTACCACTGACTGACCCATCCATCTGCTTTGTGTCATTCTTTGTTTTCTGCAGGTCATGGAACATAAGACTGTTTGGAAGTTTGGCACAGCCCAAATTTATCTGGACTCAGAAGAGTATTCCTGGTTCAGGACATGGCTTCGTCTGCGCGACAGATCGGTGGAGCAGAACTCCTACTTTTTCACCGGTCTGGGGCGTGGCGAGGCCAAGAACATGGCCATCTACTTCAGGAAGGCCTGGGCCGAGATGGGCCTGACGGGGGCGCCCACCATAATGGATATGAGGACGGCGGTGTCAACCTACGTGAGTATCACAAACCAAACCACAAACGCAATCAATTCAACTTGTGTCTTGTGACGCAACTCTCGTTTTCTTTTCTACAGAACTTCGAGCGGAACGATTCTGAAGTGCGTAAAAACCTTTCCACATTTATGTGTCATAGTGTGGAAACACAGGAAAGGTTCTATGCACTTCACAAAACCCTGTCAAGGGCTAAGAAAATGAGAGAGATGTTTGTGTGCATCTCGGTGGATGATGCCACAGCACCAGCTGCCCCAGATGCCGCCGCTACAGCGTCTCCTCCTGCCTCCAGCAGTACAGCAGAACACAGGGAGGAGAAACGTCAAGTAAGTTAAAATCATGTGATCGCTATCACACCATATTACACATTCATTTACCTAATTGTGTTTCTGTTCTTGATTTTGAAGAAAACACCGGTCAAAACATTGATGGCCCTGGCAAAGGGGATCAAAAAAAAGGTGGGCCTTTCTCCAACGGCCACTCGCAAGGTTCCTGTGATTAAACTAAGGAAACTGTAGAAATGTGTATGTAGATATGTTCATGTTCATATAAGTTCACCTTCCTGTTCCGTTCCCGTTCTCAGTTCAATGTTCTGTTAGTGTTTTTTTACAAAATGTTAAAGTTGTTAAATAAAATGGTTAAATATATTTCCAGAGTGTGATTTTAGTTTCATCAAGTCTGGGGAAACAAAATAGAATAGAATAGACTTTATTGATCCCACATTGGTGAAATTCACTTGTCACAGCAGCACCATCACTCAAAGGGTAATTAGAAGAAGATAAAAAAAACAAGGATGCATGTATATACACATAGGCAGTAATCTAGTATTGTAATCTTACATGAATTTGACTTTGGGCTTCTTTTTAATACAGCAGACAGGTGTCAAAGGGGTCCCTGAAGGGGTTAAAATTCTGGAAATATTCCTGGGGGTAGGTAGGGCTAATATAAAACTGCCATCAAAATTTGGTGGAGATTGGTGATTGGGAAGTGGTTAAAAAAAATCCACAGATGTGGTTTTCAGCACTGCACTCTTAAAACAGATGTGTCAAAAACAACACATGATGTGTTAAATTTTAACACATGCTGAATCAGCTCAGGGACAACACATGTTGTGTCATTTATGACACAACTAATGTGTTGTCCCTTTTAACACAACTATTGTGTCAGTTAAGCAAACACAAATATGTGTTAAAATGTGTTATTTTGACACAAATATACATAAAATGCGATTTCATAGATTAGGTCAAATAAAAATCCACATTTTCATTTTCCACATTCCACTTTTATTAAATTTAATAGGTTACAATATTATAATTTGTAGCAGCTGTAATTAATTGCCAAAACATAATTACAAAAATTCATATAACCAGAAACTAATTCATCAGTCAAAATCTTTTTTCCTTCTAAGTCAAGCTAACAAAATACACATTTTCTTTAAGTTCAAAAACACCACATTAAAACCCATGCTGCTAGTATAACAAACTATTTTTTATAACATTCTGTGAATATGTATGAAAAATACAGGAATAAAGTTCTTTAAAGAGCAAATGACAAAGAATCCTTATCTTTAAAATTATTTTTTTTTCAATTGCACTTCAATGGTAACATGCATTTACAATGCAATACAGTTATCAACCAGGGTGCAAGATTTTGTATCTTGGGGCCACATACAGCTCTTTGTTGCCAAAGTTTGTCATAACATATAAAGGATGCAAATCAGAAACTTCAGCAAGGGTGATCAACTCATTCATTTTTTTTCTTTGTACTGCATAGGCATAAAAATTATAATCAAAATACAGTAAATGTAGTATTTGAACAAATATGAGAATGGACTCATTATGTGACAGATATATGGTAGTGGTTTCTTGTACATGTTTCAAAAGGTACATGTAAATGCTTAGAAAATGAATTCAAGTTACAATATATCCTTGGGCAACTGTCTTGACCACATTTAATTTCTATATTTTTTCTGTGTGACAAGCAATGTATTTCATGGAGGTGCCATATGAGGTTTTTCACCTCTGAATGTAGTCACGCTACATTTTGAACAAATGNAATAGAGAAGCAGTACAGGATTCAGAAATCCTATAACAGCCTTTCTCCAACGGCCACTCGCAAGGTTCCTGTGATTAAACTAAGGAAACTGTAGAAATGTGTATGTGGATATGTGTATGTTTATATAAGTTCACCTTCCTGTTCCGTTCCCGTTCTCAGTTCAATGTTCTGTTAGTGTTTTTTTACAAAATGTTAAAGTTGTTAAATAAAATGGTTAAATATATTTCCAGAGTGTGATTTTAGTTTCATCAAGTCTGGGGAAACAAAATAGAATAGAATAGACTTTATTGATCCCACATTGGTGAAATTCACTTGTCACAGCAGCACCATCACTCAAAGGGTAATTAGAAGAAGATAAAAAAAACAAGGATGCATGTATATACACATAGGCAGTAATCTAGTATTGTAATCTTACATGAATTTGACTTTGGGCTTCTTTTTAATACAGCAGACAGGTGTCAAAGGGGTCCCTGAAGGGGTTAAAATTCTGGAAATATTCCTGGGGGTAGGTAGGGCTAATATAAAACTGCCATCAAAATTTGGTGGAGATTGGTGATTGGGAAGTGGTTAAAAAAAATCCACAGATGTGGTTTTCAGCACTGGTCAGCGACACACTTTTAAAAATAGACAATGTTTTTGTCCATAACTCAGCCTCTGATTGGGTAAGAGAGGTGGGGTCTGTTTCCCTGCACTACAAAACATAAGAGCAACAAGTAGAAACTAGAATGAAGTTGATAGGATGTACAGTTCAAAAATGGCACTCTGAACCAAGTGGTCAGAAGTAGCGGTCAGGGGTCAAAAGGGTCCCTGAGTGGGTTAAAATTCTGAAAATATTTCTGGAAGTATGTATTTATAAGACAAAAACACCCTCCAAATTTGGTGAAGATTGGACCTTGGTAAGTGTGTGAAAAAAATACCCAATCCTGTTTTTCAGCAATGGTCAGCAACACACTCTTAAGAATAGACAATGTTTCTGTCCATAACTCAGGCTCTGAGTGAGGTAGAGACATGGGGTCTGTTTCCCTGAACTCCAAAAAGTAAGAGGAACAGGTAGGAAGTGGAATGGAGTTGATAGGATGTACCGTTCTTAAATGGCACTCTGAACCAAGCGGTCAGAAGTAGCGGTCAGGGGTCAGAAGGGTCTCTGAGTGGCCTAAAAATCTGAAAATATTCCTGGAGGTAAGAGTAATACACCCTCCAAATCTGGTTAAGATTGGACCAAGGGAAGTGGTTAAAAAAAATACAAAGATGTGTTTCAGAGGAGCGGTCAGAAATTCCAACACTTTAGAATCATATGTTTTTGTCAATAACTTTGGTTCTGAGTGGTCTAGAGACATGGGGTCTGTTTGCCTGAACTCCAAAAAATAGGAGGAAGAAGTAGGAAGTGGAATGGACTTGATAGGATGTACCGTTCTTAAATGGCGGTCAGACTTAAGCGGTCAGAAGTAGCGGTCAGGGGTCAGAAGGGTCTCTGAGTGCTCTAAAATTATGAAAATATTTACCAGGGTAGGTATATATGACAGATACACCCTCCAAATTTGGTGAAGATTGGACCAAGGGAAGTGGTTAAATAAAATACAAAGATGTGTTTCAGAGGAGCGGTCAGAAATTCCATTACTTTAGAATCATATGTTTTTGTCAATAACTTTGGTTCTGAGTGGTCTAGAGACATGGGGTCTGTTTGCCTGAACTCCAAAAAATAGGAGGAAGAAGTAGGAAGTGGAATGGACTTGATAGGATGTACCGTTCTTAAATGGCGGTCAGACTTAAGCGGTCAGAAGTAGCGGTCAGGGGTCAGAAGGGTCTCTGAGTGCTCTAAAATTATGAAAATATTTACCAGGGTAGGTATATATGACAGATACACCCTCCAAATTTGGTGAAGATTGGACCAAGGGAAGTGGTTAAATAAAATACAAAGATGTGTTTCAGAGGAGCGGTCAGAAATTCCATTACTTTAGAATCATATGTTTTTGTCAATAACTTTGGTTCTGAGTGGTCTAGAGACATGGGGTCTGTTTGCCTGAACTCCAAAAAATAGGAGGAAGAAGTAGGAAGTGGAATGGACTTGATAGGATGTACCGTTCTTAAATGGCGGTCAGACTTAAGCGGTCAGAAGTAGCGGTCAGGGGTCAGAGGGGTCTCTGAGTGCTCTAAAATTATGAAAATATTTCTGGGAGTAGGTATTTATAGGACAAAAACACCCACCAAATTTGGTTAAGATTGGACAAAGGGAAGTGTGTGAAAAAAATACCCAAACTTGTTTTTCAGCATTGGTCAGCAACACACTCTTAAAAATAAACAATGTTTCTGGCCATAACTCAGGCTCTGAGTGAGGTAGAGACATGGCGTCTGTTTTGCTGAACTCCAAAAAATAGGAGGAATAAGTAGGAAGTGGAATGGAGTTGATCGGATGTACCGTTCTTAAATGGCGGTCAGACTTAAGCGGTCAGAAGTAACGGTCAGGGGTCTAAAGGGTCCCTGAGAGGCCTAAAATTATGAAAATATTTACCAGGGTAGGTATTTATATGACAGATACACCCTCCAAATTTGGTGAAGATTGGACCAAGGGAAGTGGTTAAATAAAATACAAAGATGTGTTTCAGAGGAGCGGTCAGTAAATCCATCACTTTAGAATCATATGTTTTGGTCCATAACTTTGGCTCTAAATGGGTTAGAGAGGTGGGGTCTGTTACCCTGAACTCCAAAAAATAGGAGGAATAAGTAGGAAGTGGAATGGAGTTGATCGGATGTACCGTTCTTAAATGGCGGTCAGACTTAAGCGGTCAGAAGTAGCGGTCAGGGGTCAAAAGGGTCCCTGAAGGGTCCCTGAAGGGGTTAAAATTCTGAAAATATTTCTGAGGGTAGATATTAATGGTGTATATGCACAGTGAAAATTTCATCCAGATTGGACCTTGGAAAGTGCTTAAAATAAATCCACAAAATGTGTTTGTTGTGTGAATTTCACTTTGGGCCACCTCAAAAGTTGCCCATTCAGAAGGGCGACGTATTTCGGACCCTGAATGCTTAAAAAATAGGAAAATATTTCCCAGAGTAGATATTGACGTTCTATGTACGTGGTAAAAGTTTCATCCGGATCGAACCGTGGGAAGTGCTTCAAAAAAATCCACAAAACGGGTTCGTTGTGAACTTCACTTTGGCACACCTCAAAAGTAGCCCATTCAGAAGGGCGACGTATTTCGGCCCCCGAATGCTTAAAAAATCTGAAAATATTTCCCAGAGTAGATACCAAAGTACTATGTGCGTGGTAAAAATTTCATCCGGATCGGACTGTGGGATGTCCTTGAAAGAAATCCACAAAACGGCCAGGTTTGGGGCTTCATTTTGGCACACCTCGAAGCCCGTTCTGACTTTCGCTTTTGCCCTCTGCTGGCGGGGCGCGGAACGGCTTCCCCCAAATTGACTTTCAGCAACTTACCCTAACGGTCCTTTGGGCTAGTTCTGTGGGGGAATCAGATTCTTTGACTGTGAGGTTAAAATCAGACTAAAAGGTAGTCAATGATCCCTGAAAAAACTCTGGTTTCCGACTCTTGGCTTCAGCCCAACGTAGTGCTTTACCCCGGAGTAATCCGACGATATAGGAGATCTTGACCTGATCCGTGGGGAAGGAGTCCGGTGAGCGTTGAAACGCCAGTTCACATTGCATGAGGAAGCCCCGACTGTGCTCCGCCTCACCGCTCAAAGTGTCTACCGGCGGCGCCTCTGCAACCCGGAAACTTCCGGTGGGGGGCCCGGGAACTCTGGGCACTTCCGGTCCAGGAGAAACAGTGGGTTGCAGTGTAGTGGGCTCTGGAGCGGGGTTTCCATGGCGTGGCTGGCGTATCATGGTATCGAGCTGGAACAGACGTCGGTTGGTGTTCGCCAGTTGTTCCAGGATAGTCTGTAGTGTGGAGTCATGCCTGGCTAAAACCTCGGCGAAAGTGGGAGGATCAGACCCTGCATTGGGTTCAGAGGGCTGGCTGGATGATTCTGTCATGTTCGGGGCTATGCGTCTGACCCACGACATGCAGAATCAAACACCAGGAGTCGAGGATAAAAGGTAAACACAAATTTATTAAGAATTAAGAACTGAGGGTGCTGCTGACAAACAGGTGAGCAGGAGGGTTCCTGGGAACTCTATCTAAAACACACACATGGGAGTTAGGAGACTGGTCGAGCTGGGAAGATGGATTCTTTAAAGACAGGAAATGGGCTTACAGTTCCAAAGGTGATTTGGATCCTGGGAGGAGGTCACGGTCTGGTGGGGGTGAGAGGTGTTCCTGGAGACGAGGAGGGAGCTGAGCATAGATGTAGGGATGAGGAGAGGCAGGCGGTCAGGGCTGAAGACCAGGGGAACAGCAGTGAGACGTGACGACCAGGTTATCCAGCTGAGAATGGAAGGTAGTGGTAATGGAGACCAGGTTTCCTGAGGGCAAAAACAGAGCGTGAAAAAACTGTGGCTTCAATACTGTGGCAAAAACCAAGGCTTGGGTCAACAGATTGTTGACAAAGCTACTGCAGTCTATGATCAACCATCTGTGTAAAGATGATTGCATAAATAATGCTCTAAAATGCGAAGATGATGGCATGAATATGGCAGACATAGCGGAATAAATTATTTTTAAAAAACAAAACTTACCCAGATTTCTGGTACGGCCGAACTCTTCAAAAACAGTCTTTCACTTTTCCCGAATGTTTTCCTGATGTAATCATCCTCTTTGAAGTGTGCACTGCACAAACGAAAGGTTTTGACTCGTTCCAGCCGAGTATCCTTGGAGTAGCCGATTGCTACAAGCCACTGATGCCTTAGAGAAACGTCCTTAGCAGGAAAAGTGTGAAACCGAAAAGGTGATCCTGTAACATCCTTATTGTTACAACCTGGGAAACTGCAAGTACGCACCATGGCTCGATATATTTAAGAAAAACTACTTTTAAGTGACTTTAGAAGTTGTTGTTTCACTCATACAGCTAGGATTACCAGCCAGACGCGGGTCACGCAACGGCGTTCAATCTCCGCGGTGAGCGGCGCAGAGATACGAATGACAAAAAGTAGTCCCGTTGTAATGTGACGTTGTAAATTTTTTCTCTTTGTTTGTGAGATGTAAATTAGCCATGCTTTCAGAGGCTAATCCTTTTGTGAGGCTAAACAGCGCAGATACATCGGCCCCGAAACTAGCCAGAACTACCTTTCTGAATCACTTCTCCCCTGAAAATCTCTGAGTAGGGGGATGTGTTTGAAATGAGTCAAAGTTTACAGAGCACTGGGTGGGTGAAGGAACACATAAAACTTAATGTCTAAAAAAGCGAACTTTTCCTTTAATGACTTACTAATGACATACTAAACACTTACAAATGTTTAGTAACAAAACATTATTATAAAGTGTTACCGGAAATGTTTATATGTAAGAAACTGGCTGTTGTTTTTTTCCACAATTTTAATGATAAGCTAGATATATTTCTACTAATGAAATTAGTTTGCTAACAGTAACAGGGACGAGTCAGTAAATGAGTCATTTGGGATTGTGACTCGTGATTCACGAGTCAGTAAAGTGATTCTCAAGTATTGAACGATTCGTTCATGACTCGCACATCACTACTCTGTGTGCTACCTTCCTGAGTGGCTGATATGCTGTAGGGAGAGTGAGTGCTTTAAGTGGGCCGGTACACTGCACGCAGTACCGGCACTTTTAATTTTTACCTCTCATGCGTACCGGTAGTTTTTCCGGTCATTTATTGGTCAAAATCTCCGACATTTCTGAAAAATATCTGTCCGTCTTCAAATAAACACAAGCTATCCAGCGCCCCGCCCTCTGGATAAGCAGCGCGGTCCATGCAGGGCCTCATTTTGAGCAAAAGGATGCATTCTCTCTATATGCGCAAAAGGTGCATCATTGCTGTGAGGCGCGCCGCACATGCAGCACCGTCAGCTACTGTCAGCCCAGACAAGAGGAGAGAAAAAAACAGGTTATCCGACACCGTGCACGTTTGTTCCTGCAGTAATTGGCAGCAGCAGCATGTGACCAACCAGTGGTCAAATGCTGCGATAGGCAGGTGCATGGAGACAGATAGATGGCATCCAAACAGAAATACTGGGAGTAAGTGTAGCATGGAAAGAAAAATGTGTATTTCATTCCACCAAAAATCCTTCATTTATTTTAATTTATTTTTTAGATCATGTGTTATTTTATTTTTATTTACTCTGATAAATTGTCTAAAGTTTTATGTTTGTATGTTGTTTTCTTTTCAATTTTATTGTAAAACTCTGAGAAAAGTCAGTTGACTTTTATTTTGAAAGCCTTATTCTTTGACGTCACTTCCTTCCTCAATCTGTTCGGAGCTGTAATGGAGGGAGATGAGCTGGATGATTTACATTGCTGCTGAACCGTGTCATTCCATTCTGTGCAGAATAAATACATCATCAGTTGGGCTGAACCTGAACCTCCGAATCTTTAATCAATCACACAACACAGAGTATATTGTGAGCCGGACAAAACCGCACCGAGGCAGAGGCCGGCTACATAAGCACAAGAAGGAAAGTCAAAACAAGATGTGGAGTATGCTTCAGTTGATCCAGAATGCGGCTGCTCACCTATTAACACACACAGGACGTAGGGAGCACATCGCTCCAGTGCTGGTGTCCCTACACTGGCTTCCTGTATTTTATAGGCTCCAGTTTAAACTGGTGCTGTTTGTTTTTAAGTCGTTGAATGGTTCTCCCCCTTCTTATTTATCTGAGCTTTTACAAGTTCATGCCCCTCCAAGAGCCTTGAGATCTGCTACTCAGAATCTTCTGGTGGTCCCTAGGAATAAGCTGAAGTCCCGTGGCTTTTCCTGTGGCAGGCCCCAGACTGTGGAATACACTCCCTGCAAATATTAGGGCTGCTCAGACTCCGAGTAATTTTAAAACCTTGTTAAAGATGCATTTTTATGGGCTGGCTTTTAATTGGTAACAAATTAGTTTTTTTTTTTTTTTTTTTTTTATACCTCTTTTAGCTTTGATTTGCATCATTTTAGATAGTCTGTTTTGACCAATTCTTGGGAACTGGCTTTTATCAAGGATTGTCCTGAACATCTTGTTTCACCTATTTTTAACTTTGTTTTTATATTTGAATTTAGTTGCATTGTTTCATGAATATTTTATTTTTGTATTATGATCTGGTTTTTTTAAGCGTGTGAGTGTGTGTGGATGGGTGGATGACTGATTGTGTTGTGAAGCACCTTGGGGTGTTGAACCCTAAGAAGGTGCTATACAAATACAGGCCGATTACCATTAATGCTGTGAAGCACTTTGGTCAGCAACAGCTGTTTAAATGTGTTATACAAATACATTTGACCTTGACCTTCACTTGAAAGTGGGCATGTTGGAAAAAAAAACTTTGTGGGCAGAACAGGAGCGATTCTAGGATCAGAGGTTTAGTGGTGCTGAGCACCCAGAGAGCTGCCCATTCAGGCAAGATCTGTTTCACAGTTTTGTACATTTCAAAACAATTTTATTGTCAAATTTGTAAAATAAAAGCAAAATACTCTTTTCCACAAATAAAAAAAAGGTTTCACAAACAATGCTTTACGAATTCTGTTATCTGTTTTAGGTTTAAAGTCTCTAGGTCAGTGATCCCCAACTCCCTTCCCTTAGGGCCAGAATCCAGCATGTTTTACTGTTTCCCTGCTTCAACACACCTGACTTTAATCAGCCGGTGATTAGCAGGTCTCTGCAGAGCCTGATGAGCTGCTGAACATGTGAATCAAGTGTGTTGGATTAAGGAAACAACTAAAACATGCTGGATATCGGCCATCATGGAAGGGAGTTGGGGATACTGGTCTAGGTGTTGTAGTTTTTTTGCTGGACCAGTTCCTGTGTGGCCCAGATGGAAAACAAATAGACCTAAATAAATAAAATGCTGAAATCATTTATTTTACTGTAACAAATCAGATAAAGGTTTCACAAATCACAAACTATGTTTTAATGACTCTGCCATTAGTGGGAAATGAGCTAGTCCAGGTTTGATGTGTCCAGGTTTGTAGTTTTATAATAGGAGCAGATTAAAGATGTGAAACACTGGTTGGAATTACCACTAAAAGTACCAGTAATAGTTTTGGATTTATTTATGTATATTTTTACTTAAATTTCCACTAATATCAACATCCCATTGAAAAAAATATCTATACTATTTTTGCAAAAGTGTTTTTTCTCCTTCATTTTAAAGCCAAATAGAAACAAAATGATGTTTTTTCAAACATGACAACAGATCTCATTCAGTAGATATTTAGGGAGGAGGAAAAAAGTTCACTCAGCAGAAGCAGCTGAGGTAGGGTTAGGTTCAGAGGTCAGCATCGACCCTGTTATCAGCAGAAATCCATCAGCAGGTTAGGATTTGTTTTGGTCCTAATGGGAAATTATCCAATTAAATAATGTAAATACAACAACTAGTGTTATGATTCTAACTTATATTCACACACACACACAAACATTCAGGCTCCTCCTTGCATTTTTAATGTTGCCTAACTTCTTATTAATTAAATTTCATGCAACAATTTGGAATGCTTGGTATAAAAGGCAGAAGAAGGAGGCCCATTATAAAGCTTGTAAAGAAAAGATCGGCAATACCTGATACCAGTTGTGAGGCGTTATGTTCGCCAAGGGACAACTGTGATCTCTGATCAATGGAGGGTGTACATGAGGGCATTGGCTGATAGTGGATATGTTCACTATTCAGTAAATCACAGCCGGTCGTTTGTAAATGCAGACACAGGTGCCCATACACAGAACATCGAACGTGCCTGGTCTACGTACAAATCCCAGGTCTGGAGACTACGTGAAAATAGATCAAAGACCCTCAAAAAACATCTAGCCACTGTTGGATAAATTGTTTGATCTGGGACATGGCGTAAATCATGTCCCCATCATTTATCTGTCCTGTACAGTATGCCGGTGTGATCGTTCTTTACAGAATCAGACTAGATACAACACAAGGGCGTCAGTTTGAGTTTAGAATTGCTGGGGACAATAACGTTACTCTTGAATGGGGCTTAAAGATTGGAGGGGACAATCATTAAATAGGCTAAGCATATTTAATTATTCATCAGTTTAACGTTTCACTCCAATATGCACCATAGTTTATTAACAGTTGTTAAAAATCATACGTTCATTAGTGATGGGACGAGCAACACCGATGCGTCGGCACGTAGAGCGAGACCCCGTGTCGGTGCGCGCATCATTTAGGAAGTAGTCACGTGACCGATACAGCTGCTGTTTCACGCCTCAGTGAAGCACCGTTTAAATGGAGGAGCGTCTCCATCTATCAACGGGATGAGTTTCTGCCAAAAGTACATCTTTTGAAGCAAATTATTCTACTGTTACATCATGGAGTCAGAAAGAAAAAGGAAGGTGGTCTGTGAGGGATCATTTTGTTCTTATAGGCAAATAAGTTATTTGTTGTTATTTCCCTGTTTCATCTTGTTCCTCTTCGTTTCTGCTTGATCCATCAGAATTATCATTCATACTATTTTTTGCAGGTTAAATGTCTCATTTGTTCAACTGAACTTTCAAAGATTGTCGTCATTGCTGAGACATCACAGAGAAACGCATGGAAAATGCACGCGGAAGTTTTGCTGTCCCACCGGCTGTCAGATCGAGGGTGGGGGTGCGGTCCGGACCGGCCCAGATTGGGTAAACGGCACAGCGGGACTTGATGTCAGTAGAGAGTACACACACACACACACACACACACGCGCGCGCGAGTGAAGGAGGCTGTACTCACGATTATGTCGGTTCTGCATTTCTTCTACGCAGCAAGCGATGGAGGGGAAATCCAATCTCCCTGTTCTGTTCAACTTCTCACAGGGACATTTTCGGATACATCTGACAACAAATAAAATAAAATAAATGAATTATGATTCATTTTTACTGGCAGCAAATGTAACATTATCATTACTGACACGAGAAATGCAAAAACTGAAGAAAATTAAAGAATGACATTTATAAACTAGCTTCTGTTTGATAGAGCTGCTGCACCATGACAGAGAGATGGAGTTGGCTGATGTAAATATCAGGCAGTTTCCACGTTCCGGTGTTACAGAAAACCCGCGTTTTTATCTGTATTGTTTAAAACAATATAGATTCAAAGCGCCTCTGGTCAAACTATTATCAATGATATATATTTGGCCTCCAACAGCTAGGCAGGGCTGGCGTGGAACTGCCAATCACAAATTTTGCTGGCGGCGCCCCCGGTTAAAATGATGCCTATGATACACCACCATCCATGAATTTGACATCTTGTTAATTTAGGATAAGGTTCGTGACACACACAGATCTTGACACATTTCCATGTACTGATCCAATAGAAATTAACCATGTCACCAAATGGGGAGGGCCAAGCTAAAGATAAAAAACAATGTCTCAAAGGATTTGGGGCCCTTTTGACTGATGACCATGAGGGGTGGCTTCAGGGGGTCACATTGTCTTGTTTGTACCATTTTCTATGCTTTTTCTATATAAACCAATTTAAAACCAACCTACTGAATAATGGTCATTTTGGGAAGTGTATCAGGAACAGAGTTTTACCGATCTTCCTCCCCTGAAAGTAAAGAACCAGAAAATGATGGTCTGATGGAGAGGATCCAAACAAGAAAGGAGCTTTCTACAGACCTTAACATTAACAAATGGTGCCAAAACCCGATTTCAGACATGGAGGTTTTCGATCGGAGCTGCATCGCTCAAAGAGTTTTGTGAGTTGATCCTGGTACACTTTGTTGATTAATGGAGCAGAGGGATAGAATTGTGTTGTGCTGGTTGTGAAATTGTGTTTAAGGATAAGAAAAAGCTAGAGTAAGAATGTTTTCCTATGTTTTGAAATGTTTTAAAATATTGTGTTAAATTTTTCCTACTGCTGGCAGATAAAATTCCTTATGTGAAGTGCTAAAAGATCTGGGTTTGACAGTCGCTCTCCTTAAAGCAGCCAGCGAGCCATCCTGCCTGACTTGTAATAGGGCTTTCTACAGTTGACGTCACAACGCAAAGGCTTCTGGGTAGGCTCATACTCATAAGACGCATTTGACAATAGAAAATATACATTTTCAGAGCGCTAGATCTGGTTTAGGTTTCAGGAGTCTGATGCTGAAAAACATCTTCAGTCAGTAAAATATTCTGGGCAACATTAAAGTCCTATCTGTGGTAAAATCTCATTAACGCAAATTAAATGCTGTTTGTTTATTAACACATGATGAACACACGTTTCCAAACTTTGTGGACATCTCCTGTGATTTAGTTTCAACAAATTTCCCTCAATTGTTTCAGCTGATTGTCCCATTTAGTAATGAAATACGATTGTGAAGCCCCTCTCGCTCGCTCGGGGAGAGAGAGAGAGACGTGGATCAGCAGAGAAAAAGGATAAACCTCCAACCGTATTTTAATATTGTCAACATAAAACACAGCAAAGCATAATTTTTGCTGCAGTTATTCACTAGTGAAGCAAAACTTAACTTTCATGAGCAAAAAAACATAGAAATGACTGAATGAATGAATCAGCAAAGCAGGAAGAAATGTTATTTCTGTTTTTATATTTTTTACTTCAGTTCAAACTATTTAGAATTTTGTGTTTTCATCACATTTAGCTTGTATTTTATTTAAAATACCTTCAGCTTTATTCATTTGATGAGAATTTTTTTGTGTTGCATTGTTTGGAAAAATAATAACACAACATAACAATTAAAGTTTTGTACTAAATGCCATTCAAATAACATTAAATGTTCTTTAAATGTCATTAAAATAAAAAATCATTTGCGACCCTCTGCCCTCTCTGGAGGACATATCCAAATCCTGAAGCGGCCAGCAGGTGTCTTGGTGAGTTAAAGAAATAAAGAACACATGTAAAATCTTATTTATCTGACAGATTTCAGTTGGTTCATGTACATGAGAAATCTTCTTCATACTCTAGAGTTACTTGTGGAGTACCACAGGGTTCAGTACTTGGACCAATTATTTTCACTATATATGCTTCCAATTGGTAAAATCATTAGACAACATGGGATAAACCTCCACTGTTATGCTCATTCATTCAACTTTTTTTTATTTTGAACATGCAGCACTGTCAAAGATTACACACACAAAAGTACAAAAAGAAACAAAACAAAATAAAAAACAAATAAGGCTAATTTTACATATCTACTTTGAGCCACATGCTCAAAAGGGAGTGGGAAGAAGTATACACTTATAAACTCCCACCCCTTTTTCACAGATCATAACTACTCCATCCAGTTATCTCTAATGCTGAACGCATTTTCAATACTGACTTGGTTTCCTGGTCAAAACACTTCACGATGCAACATAATATTGAAATCCATAATCAAAATCGAACACAAATCAAACAATCTCTTCTTCTTTATACCTCCTTATAATCATTCTTTTATATTCCCTTTTGAACTGCTTAATGTCTGGACATTGCTTTAATTTTTCATTCAAACTGTTCCATAGCTTCACCCCACACACC
This sequence comes from Aphyosemion australe, assembly GCA_006937985.1. Lineage (NCBI taxonomy): Eukaryota > Metazoa > Chordata > Actinopteri > Cyprinodontiformes > Nothobranchiidae > Aphyosemion > Aphyosemion australe. The sequence continues at coordinate 72,700 of SSNS01001021.1, forward strand.
GAAACACAAAATCGCTTCCTATTGGTACGTGCCATTATGGTTTTAAATAGACTAAAACCTCGTAAATTATATCCACCTTCTCTAACAGTAAACATGTTTTGAATATGTCCTGGTAGTTGATTATTTTTAACTTTATACAAAATATGTGCTGTTTGATATTCCACAAGATCTAAAAACTTTAATATCCCATGTTGTAAAAATAATGAATGTGTATGATCCCTATAACCTACTTTATGAATGATTCTAATTGCCCTTTTCTGAAGAATGACCAGTGAGTTTAGTGTAATTTTGTAGTTGTTACCCCATATCTCTGCACAGTAGCTTAAATATGGTAAAACCAGCGAACAGTAAAGAATGTGGAGTGATGGACGATCTAATACCTGTTTAGCTTTATTTAATACTGAAATATTTTTTGATATTTTAGAATGAATGCATGTAATATGTGCTTTCCAATTAAGTTTCTCGTCTATTGTCACGCCTCTATTTTCATTAACCCTTTCAATCTCTACACCATTTATATTAAGTTTTGCATTTGTATTTAATGTGCTATTTCCAAATATTATTATTTTAGTTTTCTTCAAATTTAATGATAATTTGTTTGTATCTAGCCATTCATTTATTTGATCTATTTCCGTAGTCATTGTTTTGAATAGCAATTGCAAATCCTCTCCAGACCCAAAGATATTTGTGTCATCAGCAAAAAGAACAAGTTTTAAAACTCTGGAAACTTGGCAGATGTCATTGATGTATAATAGAAAAAGTTTTGGGCCTAAAACTGACCCCTGTGGGACCCCACAAGCAATGTCCAGACATGAGGAGCAACAATTATTGATCTTCACAAACTGTTGCCTGTTATTTATGTAACTTGCCCTCCAATTCAATACAACCCCCCTGATGCCATAATTTTCCAGTTTTTTTTAACAATATTTGATGATTTATTGTATCAAATGCCTTTTTTAAATCTATAAATACCCCAGCAACATATTGTTTTTTATCTATTGCATTTGTTATGTATTCTATTGATTCTAATAAAGCCAGTGATGTTGATCTGCCAGATCTGAATCCATATTGACTGCCTGTGAGTATTTTATGTTTATCCATTATTATCCATCCATCCATTTTCTGCCGCTTATCCGGAGTCGGGTCGCGGGGGCAGCAGCCTAAGGAGGGAAGCCCAGACCTCCCTCTCCCCAGCCACTTGGGCCAGCTCCTCTGGGGGAATCCCAAGGCGTTCCCAGGCCAGCCGAGAGACATAATCTCTCCAGCGTGTCCTGGGTCTTCCTTTAGGTCTCCTCCTGGTTGGACGTGCCCGGAAAACCTCACCAGGGAGGCGTCCAGGAGGCATCCTAATCAGATGCCCGAGCCACCTCAACTGGCTCCTCTCGATGTGGAGGAGCAGTGGCTCTACTCCGAGCCCCTCCCGGATGGCCGAGCTTCTCGCCCTATCTCTAAGGGAGAGTCCAGCCACCCTGCGAAGAAAACTCATTTCGGCAGCTTGTATCCGCGATCTCGTTCTTTCGGTCACTACCCAAAGCTCGTGACCATAGGTGAGGGTAGGAACGTAGATCGACCGGTAAAGTGAGAGCTTCGCCTTTCGGCTCAGCTCTCTCTTCGCCACAACAGACCGGTACAACGCCCGCATCACTGCAGACGCAGCACCAATCTGCCTATCGATCTCACGCTCCACCCTTCCCTCACTCGTGAACAAGACCGTCGAGATACTTAAACTCCTCCACTTGGGGCAGGACCTCGTCCCTGACCTAGAGAAGGCATTCTACCCTTTTCCGACTCAAGACCATGGTCTCGGATTTAGAGGAGCTGATTCTCATCCCAGCTGCTTCACACCCGGCTGCGAACTGCTCCAGCGAAAGCCGGAGATCACGTTCTGACGAAGCCAACAGGACCACATCATCTGCAAAAAGCAGAGACCTGATCCTTAGGCCACCAAAACGGATCCCCTCACCACCTTGGCTGCACCTAGAAATCCTGTCCATAAAAGTTATGAACAGAATCGGTGACAAAGGGCAGCCTTGGCGGAGTCCAACTCTCACCGGAAACGAGCAATGCGGACCAAGCTCTGACACTGGTCGTACAGGGACCTAACAGCCCGTATCAAGGGGCCTTGTACCCCATACTCCCAGAGTACCCCCCACAGGGCCCCCCGAGGGACACGGTCGAACGCCTTCTCCAAATCCACAAAACACATGTAGATTGGTTGGGCGAACTCCCACGCACCCTCCAGGACTCCCCCAAGGGTATAGAGCTGGTCTAGTGTTCCACGGCCATGTTTAACCAAAAATATTTCCAGTCGATTATTAAACAATTTTTCGAGAATTGTGGAGAATTGTGGAAGTAAGGAAACCGGGCCCGGGAGTTTGTGAAGTGATGCTTGTTGCCAGATTTGTACACAGGTATAACTTTAGCTGTTTTCATTCTGTCAGGAAACACACCATTTTGGAATGATAGGTTACAGATGTATGTAAATGGTTTTAAAACACCCTTCATTACCTTCTTGACCACCATCATGTCAATGTCATCACAATCCAGGGATTTCTTATTCTTACAATTCCTAACTATGTCAGATATTTCATTTTCATCCACTGCTGTGAGAAACATAGTGTATGGATTTTTTTTATCAGGGTCTCCAGATTTCTGTTTACAGTTCCATGATCAGTAATCGTCTTAGCCAAGTCCGGTCCAACGTTAACAAAAAATGTATTAAAACTATTGGCCACAGCCTCCATATTATATTCCTGCTGGTCATTGTCAATAAAATACTCAGGGCAGCTGTTTTCCGTGGCACCGTTGTTTTATAACCCTATTGAGTATGCTCCACATTGCTTTGATATTATTTCTATTGTTGATTAATACTTCCTTGTAGTATTCC
>SSNS01001022.1:8397-46992 GCA_006937985.1 Aphyosemion australe
TTGTAAAACAACGTGTTTTAGCTCTGTTTATTGGCTACACAAGCACATTCATAAACAAGAAACAGGCAGTTGCCATCTTAAAAATTCTTAACGACTGACTCTTGGTGTGATATGCTTGTCAGCCACTAGATGGTGCCATCGGATAAAAGAAATACTCCAGAGAGCTACTTTAAAGCCACACTCCTGAACTTTGCAGTTATATGGTCTCTGTCGCCCTCTAGAGGCTTGCTGCGTAACGTCACTGTCATAAAATCAAATCTCTCTCTCGGGCATAAGAGGCATGTTTAAATTCCTAATATCAGGCAAAACAACGAAAACAAACTTTTCCACCTCCACACATTGAATAAATAGTTTTATCAGGACTGTATAACAACTTTATGCCCGACCAAACACAATAACCCCGGTGAAATAATTTATTACTTACCTAGCCATTAGCAGCACGGCTAGGTCAGAGTCCGTAGTTCATGCCGTTCTTTCTAAAAGAGCTCTCCAGCGAGGAAAAGACGGCCCAATAATAACTCTGGTCTTTGCTCTTGTTCTATCACGTTCTTCTTTTCGTTTCCTAGATTCCTCTGATAAGGAATTTCTACCTTTCTTTGGTGGATCTGCCATTGCTCAAGTCTCTAAACCGTGGATCTACATTATACTAACATTATTTTAAGGTGTAAAAGTTGCGGAATGTGTCTTTAAGTATTAATTTTCTGATATTGGGTTAAATTATGGTTACTCAGAGTTTTTTCCTCAGTATTTCCTCCACTTTTAACTAACATCACGTGACTTCAGACAGGGTTTTTCCTCTTATGAGGAGGAGTTAATGCAAACTTTCAGAGTTCCAGGATTTAACTGCAGGTGAGAACAGAGGTCAGCCACAGCTGACATGATGGATTAAAGGACAGGACTGGTGCTTCTATCCGTCTGTCTGATGGGTAACTAAACCTATATTCTCTTGTTTCAGAAATAGTTTAAACTTGACTTCAGTGCGTGTACTAAAGAGTTTTATTGTTGTTCTGACAGGTGTTTCAGGTCAGACTCTGACTCAGTCTGGACCAGTGGTTAAAAGACCAGGAGAATCCCACAAGCTGACCTGTACTGGTTCTGGTTTCACCTTCAGCGGTTACTGGATGGGCTGGATCAGACAGGCTCCTGGAAAAGGACTGGAGTGGATCGCCTCCATCAATTATGGTGGTGGTAGCACATACTACTCCCAGTCAGTCCAAGGCCGGTTCACCATCTCCAGAGACAACAACCAACAGCAGGTGTTCCTGCAGATGAACAGTCTGAAGCCTGAAGATTCTGCTGTTTATTATTGTGCTCGAGAGCCACAGTGACTGAAGTCAGTGGAGCAGCTGGACAACAACCTTCTACTTGAATCTTCTTGTTATGTTCTTCCTGTGTTCGTTTTTCATCTCCATTGGTTTTTCTTGTTTTAACACAGTATAATGATGTTACATTTACCTTTAATTACTGACGGTTTCGGCGACTACTGTCGCCATCTTCAGAGTCACGCCCTTGCTTCTACTTGAATCCTTAATGCAAAAAAAAAAAAAAAAAGCCAAAACAGTTTTTATTAACAGCCACAAATATATAAAACAAACATCAAGGTGAAATTACTGAAACATAAGAATATAAGCAGAGTGTGTAATAAATAAGGATTTAAATATAAACACACTGAAAACTGGGAAGCTTGTTGATGATCAGAAGCTGTTCAAACTGAAAGCCAGAGAGTTTTTGCACATGTAGAAAACCCATAATATATGATTTTATCTCCTCTAAAATCAGACACAGGTGCTGGAAAAGGGACTCAATTTTCTGTCTGAGTGCATAAAGGTAGCAAACCATCTGCAAATCCAGGTTTTATTTATTTTTAACAGAGTTTGTTTTGATTCTTGTTTAGCTGTTCTGTTGTTAAACTGAAACACCAAATAAAAGATGCTCATAAAAATGTGCACACACACACACACACACGCACACACACACACACACACACACACACACACACACACACACCCACACACACGCACACACACACACACACACACGCACACACTTTGTATGCTTCTGAGGCCCTTGATCTGTCCTCAACACCAGTCCTGATCTCAGGTCCACTCCTGTTTTTATCACTGTCATCTGTCACAGACCTGGAAACTGTTCTTCATGCTTTCATCTCATGACGTCTGGATTATTGTTACTCGTTGTTCTTGAGTCTTAACAAACATCTATGGATCATCTGAGGGTTTTTCTACAGAAACAAACTTTTACTGACTAAAGGAAATCATCATGTGGTCGACAACCAGCACCGTTCAGACTCTAGCAGATGGTTTGAAATCTGTTTCCAGGATTGAACTTTTCCTCTGAGACCATCAGACCAACTCTGTTGTGTTTTAGGTTTGATTCAATGCAAACTCAGGCTCCTCCTTTCTGCTATAAATGTCTCATCATTTATAGAGTTGAGTTCACAGGATGTTTGTTTCATCAGTCATCATGTTTTCTGCTGCTCTGCTGCTGATCTTAGCAGCTGGAGGTCAGTTTCTGGAGTTTGTTGGTCATCAGTTCATTCTGTAAATAATTACTGATCTTTTTTTTTCCAGGTGTGAAGTGTGAACAGCTGACTCAGCCAGCCTCTGTGACTGTGCAGCCAGGTCAGCGTCTGACCATCAGCTGTCAGGTCTCTTATTCTCTCAGCGGCTACTGGACAGCTTGGATCAGACAGCCTGCAGGAAAAGGACTGGAGTGGATTGGGATTAAATATACTGGAGGCTCTTACTATAAAGATTCACTGAAGAACAAGTTCAGCATTGATTTAGACTCTTCCAGTAACACAGTGACTCTGAATGGACAGAACCTGCAGCCTGAAGACTCTGCTGTGTATCACTGTGCCAGAGAGCCACAGTGACACAAACATCAGAACAGCTGAACAAAACCCCTCAGAGTCTGAACAGCTGCAGTACCAATCCATCACCAGAGGAGGAGCTCTCAGACCANTTGTTGTGATAATAGTTGTGTGTTTCTGTGAGTTTGTGCTGAGATCATCCTGGACCAGTCTCCCTCTGAGGTAGAAACAAAACCTGGAGACACAGAGAGGGTTTCTGGAGTGGATCGGATGGATAAACACACATTCACAACTTCTCCCACCTCTTGTCAGAGATGTTTATGTTTACTCAGCAGCTCTCAGAACCAGGAGATCATCAGTCTGGCTACAGATGACTCTGCTGTTTCTGATTCTCCTCTTTCTAAAGGAAGGAGAACACATTTGTTCTAGGAAGAACAAGATTTTCTGTGGAGAGGGTTCAAAATGTTTTTAGCAAGTTGATAATGTTGTTCTTTCCTCTTTTGACTTTGACTCAACATTTCTTTTCTCCAGCTGCACTGAGTGAGATCCAGGGTTACTCCAGGTCACCAGTCCATCACAGGACCTCACAGAGAGGCACAAAACAAACCACCTCACATCTACAACCTCCTGTTAGGTTCCACCTCCTCCTACGACGCGTTCACTTTAGTCTGCTGAACTTGTCAGGTGTAACGGGTTTAGAGGAGACTTGTGATGAGGTGAAGAAAGCAGATTTAGATGATTATTATTACATTTATTGTTATCATCAGTGTGGTTAGGCTACAGCCAGGGATGTAGACCCAGATGCCTGAACAACAGAAATTCAATAATGCAGCTTTGTTCTAATCATTACATTAATGTGACCATTTAAAATGTTTGCCAGCAAAAACAAAGATGTTTGTTTTCTTTGAGTTGCAGTAAAACAGCAAAACATTTTCTCTGTTGAGTTTTTATTTATTAAACAACTAAAGAAACCAAACAAGGTCAATCATTGGTGAGTTTATGAAAATTTCCCCAAACCAGGTTGGAAATCCAACCCTTTTTGTGAGGAGGAGTCAATAAAACCTCCGACGTCTTCTACCTCTACTTATCAGAGAGGAGAGCAGGACAGAACATCAGAGGACTCCCAGTTTGACATGATGGGTCACAGAACCAGGCTGCTGCTGCTGTTAACTTTCTGCTGGGCAGGTGAAGATGATCCCTGATGGATCTGATGAACTTTCATTCATGTTTCTAACTTATAGCAATTGTACTTGTTTTCTTGTGTTTTTAGGTGTTTCTGGTCAGACTCTGACAGAATCTGAACCAGCTGTTAAAAGACCAGGAGAATCCCACAGACTGACCTGTACAACATCTGGAATCTCCTTCAGCAGCTACTAGATGGGCTGGGTCAGACAGGCTCCTGGAAAAGCTCTGGAGTGGATCGCTACTGATGCTAACGGTGCTACCAACTACTACTCTGAGTCAGTCCGAGGCAGGTTCACCGTCTCCAGAGACAACAGCAGAGAGCAGCTGTTCCTGCAGATGAACAGTCTGAAGCCTGAAGATTCTGCTGTTTATTATTGTGCTCGACAGCCACAGTGACTGAGACTCATTCAGCAGCTGGACAAAAACCTGATGTATTATAGATTCTTCTCCTTAGGAACATTATGAATCTACTTTTTAAATGTTTGCAATTTGGGAAAATAATAATGAAGCATATTTTCTACTATTGAGACTCTTAAATATCAGTTTTATGACACGTTTAATTTTGTTCAACTCCAACTCAGAATATTTTAAAGTGAACCATAGAAATGCTCTTTGAATATAAATGTGTTTCATTATCAAAATAAAACTAAATGAATCAAAACAGACATGGGCCCAAATTCACCAAAATAAAAGTCCCATCTCCTGAGAGCTGGTGGAAACGTCTAATTCAACATCCCATCCTTTGCTGACATAAATGGTTAAATATGTGGTGACTTTCTTTTGCTGCTGCTTTACCTTCAGAACACAAAACCTTTTCAGCAAACGTGACAGAAAAAAAACTAATCATGAACTATAATTATTCCTATAGGATAAATATAAAAGAAAAACTCTGAAAACTTTGTTTTAAAAATAATTTCGGATAAACCTTTGTTCATCTGAGTTTTCTCTTCTACTGTTTTATTAATCTGAAGTTAGACAACGTTACAACCTGGATCATGGGACTGCAGCATAACATGGAGACTAACATCTTTGGAGTTAAAGGGATATTCCACCCAAAATTGAAATTTTCTTTGTTGATATATTTCCCAGAGTTAGATAAAAAACTATTTTTAACCAGCTTNTATTCACTTATATTTCCTTGTGTCTCCTGTCCCCCAAAGATTATTATTCAGCTTTAATACCCCCTGATTCTATTATGACCCCGGCTTTCCACCAGCCACGAAAGCGGCGTGTAACGAAATAGCAGCGTTTTGTCCGTGAGCTCCCTTCCAACCGGGAGCACTTCTGATGCAAAACGGGACTGAAAGCGTTCCACACAGCTGATCCCGTGATGTCACAAAATCACGGGTGAATTACAACACCACGCGTGATTTCAGAAGTCCACACAATAACAAGCAAGGACAAAGACAGCTGCATGAATCCAAAAAGGTCTGTGGTTAATTTTCTGTTCTACTTAGAGCGGCTAGGGGGTTTCACAGGAAATGACGTACTGCACGTGACTTTTATTTTGGATGTTTCCGGATGTGTTACGCTTTATCTTCCTGTCTTTCCTGATCTAAACTGTGGAGTTTGACGTATTTTTGAAGTAAAAATAGACTCGAGACGTAACGATAGCGTTCCTTTGTTTCTGGGACATGTCCAAAACGTTACACATAGCTGCCGGTGGAAAGGACCCTGTCTGCTATAATGGCGACTAATTGCAGCGTAGTACATTTCGCAGCCGTTTCTTGTGGAAAGCCGGGATTATTGGGCGTTCCAGTTGTCCTCGGAACTCGGAATTTCTAACTAGGAAATGATGTAACGAGCTCATTTTGCGTTCCAGAGTCCAACTGGGAAAACAAATGGCCACCTGCCAGTAAAAAGCTGCGTGTGTTGTTGCTCTGTATGAGTACAAAGAACAAAAGCATTAAAAATCAAACGTAAAAATGTAAACACCAGGAACAGTTAAAAACCATAAACACCGGTCAATTTTGGCGGCAATGCTGACGTTTTCAGCAACGTAACTATTGACGACAAAAATAAACAACAACTCAGTGCTGTTAAATAGCAAAAAGAAAGCAGAACATAGAAATGATGAAAAAAATAAAGACTACAACAACTTCTGGTAGCACTGGGCGCAGCCATCTTTAAAATGGTGATCTCAGGGTTCTGTGAGAAGTACAAGCTCGCAGCATGGAATTAGCCTTTCGCCGGCCCCGCCTCCAGAACGGCTATTGTCCAATCACACATCATAGCAATCGTTACTATCCGACAACTCCAAACAAAATGATGAAGCTAAGCCTAATTTACTACTAAGCATTAGCCTCGATAGTAGTCGTGTCCCCTTCGTTTCCCTTCAGAACCTCCTCATCGAGCTCAACCAGCAGCAGCCAAGCATGGGTGCTCCCCCCGCCCGCGGCTGGGCGGAGGTCCGCGTCCCAGACTGTCCAAGACCCTTTTAGATAAGACACACCGTGCCGGCTAATCAGCGTAATATTACCTCAACCGTGTGTCTTATAAACGCACATTAAGCCTATTGGCGCAACAGCGGGTGGTGTCAAGATCACGTGATGAATTAATGCCGAGCTCCAGCCGGGAACTAAAAATGAAAGTAAACACGGGCATAAAAAGTTACATTTTATAACAGTGCCGTGGGAACTTATTTTCCTAAGGGGGTGCTGTGATCAGCCACACACACACACACACAAATGCGTGCACATTTTTCACGTTTATATATAGATTTATATATAGCCCTGTATTAGTGGCGTTTTTATGATGCAAACAAGGCCGTTTTCAGTTTTAATTCTTGGCTCATTCTTAAAAATATCAGCAGCTCAGTGCCATCAACAATCTGGGAAAACCCTACAAACAACACATCAAAACTTTCCAGAATCCACACAGAACCGCACAATCTCCAGCACCTCACCTCACCCCATCCCTTCACACACGTTGCCAAGGAACTGACAGTTGCTCTGGTTGTTCTGTCTGGTGGTTCAAAGACAACAGCTGATCTGAAACCTAAATGTTTCTCAACAAATATAAAACCACACTACAAAGAACATCTCCTTAAATGAATGGAAACAAAAAACAAAAGGGAAGATTCCGTCCGCTATGTTTATGTACACGTGACACCACAGAAAACTTTTTCCAGCAAAAATCAATAAGCACAAATGTGATCTACACAAGCCATCAACTTTGCCACACAGAGTGTATAAAGAACAGTAAAAATGCTGTCTTACTTGTATGATGATACTCCAAAAGTGTTCCTGCGCTCCGGGTTTGTGCTGATGAAACACTTCATCATCTCCAAAACATCCAGCTGTTCCACAATATCTCCATGTACGTGCATAAGTGCGAGGTGTGTAAGTCTTTTCTGAGACATTGTGCTCCTTAGCCATGTTTTCAGGCGTCTGAGTGCTGAGAAACTTCTTTCTGAAGAAGCAACAGATATGGGAAGGCACATGCACAGTTTTAATAGTTTTTCAGCTTCTCCCAAAAGCGCTCTGGTTTGAGGATGAAGTTCTGAGAAACCAGCAGCAACAGTTTGCACTGTATTGTGTGGTCCACTTTCTTTAACAACATCTGCTAACATCTGTAGCTGGAGGTGCAGCCTGTGTGTATCAAAGTCTGATGGCAGCAGGAGAGTTTCAAGTGATGCACAGGGCTTTCCATTTGCTGCATTAAGCACGGTTTTCTCTCTGCTTACGGCAACAGCCATTCCCTCCTGGTGGAATCTTCGTTGGAGTTCAGAGAGGATTAAATCCACTGCTGCATAAAAGTCTGCTCTCCATCTCGACTGATACGAAGCATCTGAAAGTGCTTCATTTTCTCTGCTTTGACGAAAACGTTGCGGGGTTCTGCTCACCCTGACCGCAGAATCATTTGGCATTTTCAATCCATTTTGGGTTGCTGCCATTTCCACTTCTTTGATTATGTCTGTCATTACACCATCATCCCTCAGTGCCTTAATGCGCTGCTTTAGAATATTCACACATTCCATTGCACCAAGAGCGCTCGAAGTTTTGCTCTGCAGGCACTTGGCCACAGCTTCACTTGGTCCAAATAGCTCTTCACAGCAGCGCAAACTGAACAGAGTTTTAGCTTTCAGGGCCTGCTTGTAAAGTCCGGTTACCTTGGCCCTGGTGTCACCTCTTAATGTTTTGTCCTCCTTTAAATTTTCCAGCGTCGACAGTAAAACTGTGTACGATGCAGTACAGCGCTGAATTGCTTTTACACGAACACACCATCTTGTTGGACACAAGCCCAAAATGTTTCTGATGACGTCTTCACAGCCGAAAAGTGACTGAAACAGCTGTTTACGTTTAGCAGACTCTTTGATGAGCACAGACACACCCTGCACAAAANAGTGATTCTTCTGACCCGGCTGTACTCCTTTAGCTTTAGCTTAGCATCAAACACAGTAAGTGAATGGATCCAACTAGCATTGTGAGTAAAAAAGTCCTTAAAATCACTCAGTAGTGATCCCAATTCTGCTTGGTGACCTAAATAATCACACTGACTGTAAGTGAAAATAATTAGTAACATAAAGGAATCACTGGCGCCATTTTAGACTTGGGACTACTTTATGACAAACCACAGCTGTAAGCCTCCGCTGAAAGGTGCAAGGCATCACCAAAGACACCTGCTTCCATGTTAGTGAACCAGCATAAAACACACACACACACACACACACACACACACACACACACACTGACAAGCAGCCAGACACTCCAGGTCTGCCTGAAGCCTGCCGCACACGAGAGCCAACAGCTGAGCTACCGGTCATTCGAGGCCGTTTGCTCAGCAGATTCCTCGCTGTGTGCGTCTAATTTTCACTGAGTTTTCTGCCTCACGAGACGCTGAGGTGAAAATCAAACCGGTTTGATACTTTCCGCCCCACGGGGGGCAGAAACTTGCCGTGTGCGCACTACGTGAGCAGTCGGCTGAGCTGAAATCTTCCAAGTGACCAATCACAGCGCGTTCTCCCCTCACGTGATTCCAAGGTGGCAGCCTCCTGTCTGCATGACGGAAAAATAAACAAAACGGAGACTTTTTATAAGACACACCATGCCGGCAAATCAGCGTAATATTACCGCAACGTGTTTCTTATGAACGCACCATGGCAGCATCACGTTACGGGAATTTTGCGGCATTAGTGCCGCCACGCTTGATAGTAATATTGCGGCAATATTGCAGCTTCTCCGGTCTTATAAACGCACATTAAGCCTTGGTGCCACAGAGGGAGGTGTCATGACCAAGTGATGAATTAATGCCGAGCTCCGGCCGGGAACTATATTGAAAATGAAAGGAAACACGCGCTTAAGTTTCACTTTTGTAAACAGAATCAGCTGAGATGATCATTTGGAGCGTTGCGGTGCTCCGGGAGCTTCTCTCCGTTAGATCTGCAGCTCAGATCATCTGACAGCTCACAGGGATGGTGGAGGACACACACCTGTAGCTGGTTGTTAAAATACAAACTTAACGAGTGCAGCTTCGATCGCAATAAAAGGCAAGTTATGTCCAAGATAAACGGAAGTCCGCAACAGTGCAGAGACCGCCCCATACCTCCTTTATGCCGCCATCGCGTAATCTTTTATAAAACGGACATGATTGCGCAACATTACCGCCACGGTCTGAGCTCTTATAAACGACCTGCAGCTCCCAGATGCCGCATCGGCTTTGCAGCAAATTGGCGGCATTGTTTTATAGAAAGGGCTCATCAGCAAAACAAGTATAAGCATTTCCTCCATATCCAGCTCCGTCTCTGTTTTGTTTATTTTTCCGTCATGCAGACAGGAGGCTGCCACCTTGGAATCACGTGAGGGGAGAACGCGCTGTGATTGGTCACTTGGAAGATTTCAGCTCAGCCGACTGCTCACGTAGTGCGCACACGGCGAGTTTCTGCCCCCCGTGGGGCGGAAAGTATCAAACCGGTTTGATTTTCACCTCGGCGTCTCATGAGTGAAAATTAGACGCACACAGCGAGGAATCTGCTGAGCAAACGGCCTCGAATGACCGGTAGCGCAGCTATTGGCTCTCGTGTGCGGCAGGCTTGAGGCTCAATCACGGCTTCTTGTCTGCACCCACAGATGAATTTAAATGATCCTTCTCTGTTGGGTCTTTATGCAAATCACGTTTTATTCATTAATATTTGGAGTTCACTTGAAATCAGAATATATGAATCCCTTCAACTTAAATATAAATGATGTTGTTTTTCATGCTGCTGCTGCTGCTGGATCACTGAAGTCTCTTTATTTTTTCTTTTTATTTCAGTTGCTCCTGATTTGCTGTGTTGTAAAACTCTGACATGTGCTCTTTTTCAGGTGTAAACTGTGACCAGCTGACTCAGCCAGCTTTTCAGGTCCAATTCAAAATCACACTAGAACATGATGTGGGAGGAGCTTCTGTTAACAAACACAAAGACTGACTTCACATCAGTTTATATAAAAACAGAATCAGTGGATCTAACTGAGCAGATGATCAACATGGCCGACAGAGCTCTGACCCTCTATCTGGTTACTCTGCTTGTCTTTAGTTCTGCTGAAGGTTGGAGAATCACAGAGTCTGAACCAGCTGTTTAAACCTGGAGAGTCTCACAGACTCACCTGCACAACATCTGGATTAGTGGGTCAGTGTGGGTCTGGATCAGACAGGCTCCTGGTGAAGGACTGGAGTGGATCTCTTTGGTGCACACAGCTGGTTCTCCTATCTGTTACTCTGATTCAGTCCAGGGTCGCTTCTCCATCTGCAGAGACGACTCCAGCAGGAAAGTCTTTCTACAGATTAATAATCTGAGGAGTTATTATTGTGCTCAAAGAGACATAATGCAAAAACTACTTCTTGTTTTTATACCAAATATTTGTTTAATGGTTCAACTATTAAAGACAGTAAAAGTTACATAGTAATAATATTCTGCTAAATAAAACCTCAAAGCATTAAAAATGAGAAAAAAACTTTTTTGTATTATTTACATAAAGTGTTTAGAAGAAGAAAAAATCTGTAAAAAAAAAAAGTGAAATTTATGTTTTAATCCCAACAAATAATCTGATTAAACACAGAATTATTATTAGATTATGAGATCTGATGTCAATCTGAAATCCTTCTGTGTCCCAGAAGCTTTAACCTGAGGTCAGGTCCATCAGTCACCTCATCATGAACATCAGACCTTCTGTAGGAATCCTTGGTGTCATTTTAGATTCATCTCATGTTCATGTTGGATCTCAGGTCATCTGTCACAGACCTGGAAACTGTTCTTCATGCTTTCATCTCATGACGTCTGGATTATTGTTACTCGTTGTTCTTGAGTCTTAACAAACATCTATGGATCATCTGAGGGTTTTTCTACAGAAACAAACTTTTACTGACTAAAAGAAATCATCATGTGGTCGACAACCAGCACCGTTCAGACTCTAGCAGATGGTTTGAAATCTGTTTCCAGGATTGAACTTTTCCTCTGAGACCATCAGACCAACTCTGTTGTGTTTTAGGTTTGATTCAATGCAAACTCAGGCTCCTCCTTTCTGCTATAAATGTCTCATCATTTATAGAGTTGAGTTCACAGGATGTTTGTTTCATCAGTCATCATGTTTTCTGCTGCTCTGCTGCTGATCTTAGCAGCTGGAGGTCAGTTTCTGGGGTTTGTTGGTCATCAGTTCATTCTTTAAATAATTATTGATCTTTATTTTTTCCAGGTGTGACGTGTGAACAGCTGACTCAGCCAGCCTCTGTGACTGTGCAGCCAGGTCAGAGTCTGACCATCAGCTGTCAGGTCTCTTATGGTGTTAACAGCTACTACACAGCTTGGATCAGACAGCCTGCAGGAAAAGGACTGGAGTGGATTGGGATGAAATATACTGGAGGCTCTTACTATAAAGATTCACTGAAGAACAAGTTCAGCATTGATTTAGACTCTTCCAGTAACACAGTGACTCTGAATGGACAGAACCTGCAGCCTGAAGACTCTGCTGTGTATTACTGTGCCAGAGAGCCACAGTGACACAAACATCAGAACAGCTGAACAAAAACCCCTCAGAGTCTGAACAGCTGCAGTACCAATCAGTCACCAGAGGAGGAGCTCACAGACCATTAATGACTCCCAGAACAATGTATATAATTATTTAATTGGTTATATATGGTTGAAATCTTAATTTTCAACCCTGAAACACACAAAACAAAATAAATTACATTTTAAAAATTCCTAGAATAGCCAACAACCTTTAAGGGTTAAATCTTCCAGTTTAACTATTTTGATGATTGTCTTTTCATAGGTTAATGAATGCTGAGTGTCAAGCAGAGAGGCATTGGGTCCCATTTTTAAAGTCTTTGGTGTGACCCGACCGTGGATTTGAGCCCATGATCTCCTAGTTTCAGGGCGGACACTCATACCACTAGGCCACTGAGCTGGTATGACTCAAAAAGGACCAAACATCAGATTTACTGGGTCAGTCCCTCACCTCCTCAGAGCCAGTGGTCCACAGAGCAGGAGAAGCAGCCTCTCTGTCCTGTAAAGTACAAGGACTTCCTCTCGCCTGGCTGCACGGGATTCGTCAGAAACCAGGAAAAGGACTGGAATGGATCGGTCGCATCGATGGTGGAACTGGAACAATCTTTGCTCCAAGTGTGCAGGGCCAGTTCTCGATCACCAAAGACAATTATTGTGCTCGAGAGCCACAATGACACAAGAGGCAGCGACTCTGCACAAAAACTGAATAGCGCTGATCTGAGAGAGGCAGCGGAGCGTCACATGAGAAAAACAAGCTTAGTGCTGAGTAATTAGATCATGAAACTAGATACATTCAGCAAAACTCACAGTTTACTTAAACGCTGAAAATAGGGTTAGGGTTAGCTCATTTGCTGCTCATTGGATGATCTTTTCCTTTTGTTAGAAGTTTTATTTTGAAACACTGAGAAGATAACAGGAACATTGAAATGACCTCATGGGCAATTTTGGGCCCGTTTATTTCCGGGTTGATAAAATGTCTCAAGAAAATGATTTATAATTCAGAACAAATGATGTCTGCTTGGTGCCAACAGCAATGGATAACACCACATTGGAGCGGGTGGAGGGACACTTGGGTTTTTTTCACACCTTTGTTCTCTGTTAGCTGCCCGGGGCTGGAGGCTAGGAGTGTGGGCCGGCTGCAGGCTCTAGAGTGGTGGGTTGCTTTGTCCTGCGTTGGGTGGGATGGTTTGCTTAATTAAAGTCACCCAGTATGAACAGGCCGGTTGTGCCCTCTTGGCAGTGGTACCTGGACCAGAGAGTGTAGTGTGTTCATGGGGAGTGTCAGTGGGTGTATGGCGTTCATTCTTGTGTGTCTTTAGGTTGGGTGTATCTGTGTGTTGCTTCTGGGCCCTTGGGTTCTGTAGGGCCTCTGACGGGGTCTGGGTGCCCTTAGGTCTCTCTCTCTAACAATACTATTGCAAGACATTTATTATATGGTAATTATATTGCCACAACAAGAAAAGAAACAATGTGCAATCATGAAAGTCCTCTCATAATCTATTGAAGACTTTTTATTGTTCGTGCCCAACATGCTCTGCTCACACATTTGTATAGAACTTATCTAAGTCAGGGACTTTTCAATACAATCGTTCACAAATACTGATGGTGGTGAGCTACACTGTAGCCATAGCTGCCTGGATAACTGACAGAAATGACCACACAGTCTGGGCCACTGGTCCTGCCCAAGTACACAACATCTGACACACATAGAGCTGGGGTTAGAACCAGCAACCCACAGGGGACATTCAAAACCACTTTTTTAATTCCAGCAGATAAATGCAAAGTAACCAGCTTTAAATCAGTAGTGACAGCTCCATTAATGCAGTCTTTTTTTAGATCAAACCCCTTATCCCCTTCCTGAGGGTCTTTAGGATCTGGTCCACAGGTACAATGTTTGGATGATCTGAAAACTAGCTCTAGTTAATAAAACTCTCTACAGGTTAAAATCAACTGGAAAAAACATTTGGATGAGAATCAAATATTTTGAAGAAAGGCTAAAAAATCCAGCACCCTCAATCTAAACCCAACAAATCTGACCATGTCCTGATGACTGATTTTAAATAAAAACACTGTGTTTTTTGGGGGGAAAGGTGGTCTTCTAATAAAACTGAATTTGCTGATGAAACTAGAAATAATTCCAATTCAAACATATGCAACGACATGCAAATAAAGCTACTCATAAGGAAGCTAAGTGTGTGTGTGTGTGTGTTCCAGTCAGAGGAGGATCTTCATCATCAACCATGTTCTCTGTAGCTCTGATGCTGCTGCTGACAGCTGGATCCTGTGAGCAGATTTCACTAAGAATCACTTAGAAACTCTCAATATTCAGATGAATGATGGAGATCATGTTGGTTTGTGTTTCCACAGGTGTGTTCAGTATTGATCTGATCCAGCCAGACTCTAAAGCTGTGCAGCCTGGACAGTCTTTGACCATCACCTGTCGTCTCTCTGGTTACTCTGTGACTGATAGCAGCTATGCTACAGGTTGGATCAGACAGAGAGAAGGAAAAGCACTGGAATGGATTTTTCATATGTGGGGTGATGGAGGCTTTTACCAAAACGATGCTCTGAAGAACAAGTTCAGTTACAGCAGAGACACGTCTGCAGGATCAGTGACAATAACAGGACAGAACCTGCAGCCTGAAGACACAGCTGTTTATTACTGTGTGAGACGCCCACAGTGATACTAAACACCAGCAGACCTGAACAAAAAGTCATCAGAATGATAAATGATGGGCTGACTACAGTCAGTATCACAATATCTAAGGACAATAATCCTTTAGACCAGGGGTCGGCAACCCAAAATGTTCAAAGAGCCATATTGGACCAAAAAAAACAAAAAAACAAATCTGTCTAGAGCCGCAAAAAATGAAAAGCCTTATATGAAGGCAACACAGGTTGTAAGTGTATATTAGCCTATTATCAAAATGACTAAGTAGGCTACAAATACATGATGAGCATTCATGATTAAATGTTTATTTTCCTGCAGCGCATCCTGGAGAGAACGACACCACGTGACTCTGCTGTAGATATTTGGTGCTTTACGTTTAACTTCCATTACAATATTAATCAGTGGTATTAATTTGATCATTTCTTCTTGAGCCCATCACAGCTCACATACCTGCATAACAGCGCTGTCTGTTTGATATCGATCACATCACACGACTCATCACAGGATGGAGCTGAATTAATGTCTTTGATTTGCTGATTGGTGACGTCTCCTGTCGTTTTAATGGTCCTTGTCTTTGTGGAGAGAGGAATGTCTTTAATTTTCTGGATTATCTCGGTTTTTTTATTGAAGTCTGAAATAGGTGCTGATGAATGAATCCTTCATGTAATCACCATCCGTGAACGGTTTTCCACGCTTTATTATCTCTCAGGTTGCAACAAAACTTGCAGCAGTAGTGGCGTTTGGAGATGTAATCCACTTCTTAAATCTACTTTTATAACCTGACACACAGGAGGCGACATGCGGCAGCGGCAAAAGCCAGCAACGCCTCTGGGCGAATAGCGAGTCTTCCGTTGTTTTGATTGGCCGTCAGATTGGAGGGAATTTTGGGTTATTAAAGCAGTTCAGTGTTGAAACAGCGGTAGATATGAAGTCTCACAAGGTTTTGATGGAGTTAAGTGAAGTCTTGTAAAGCTCTGGGACATCAGACACGGCAAATATTAACTTTTCCTCCATGTTTACCCGGAGATGTACTGAGAAGCATCCTGTCCCCTCATTGGTCAGTCAATGAAACCTCCGCTGATTGGTCTTTGTCCGAGCGACAGCGGTGAAATGTTGAAGTTTTTCCAGGTAATCCTTCCGCGTCGACAATGAAAGCAAATAATTCTGTCCATTCTTCCTTGAATCCTCTGTTCTCATCAGCTATCTTTCTCTTTTTCCCTTTGAGATCCACGGCCCTGACACACCCACTGGTTTGTTTACATCCATCTGCCTGGCACTGCGCCGCCATATATCTATGGGCGCCGCGCTGAAACGTGTGTCGCAGGCTATGACGCAAATTTTCGTTGACAGAAATGTTAAAATGTAATATTTATTATGTGCATTTTTACAGCATTGGAAAACGTTAAGAATGTTTGTCCTCCTACAGAAACCACATTAAAACAAAGAATATATCCCCCATCCATTTTCATACATTTGTGGGGACATTTGTGAAGAAGCTCCAGGGAGCCACTAGGGGTCGCTAAAAGAGCCGCATGTTCCCAACCCATGCTTTAGACAATGATTATTTATATATGTTTATATTTGAAAACAGACTCAGTAGCCACTTATTTCAGTGTTTTTTAATTATTGACTCCAGATTGTTTTAAAGTTCTCCTTTAGTCAATTAGCACGCACACACACACACACACACACACACACACACACACACACACACACACACACACACACACACACACACACACACACAAANGTGTATAAGAGACAGGTTCGTGCCCAACATGCTCTGCTCACACATTTGTATAGAACTTATCTAAGTCAGGGACTTTTCAATACAATCGTTCACAAATACTGATGGTGGTGAGCTACACTGTAGCCATAGCTGCCTGGGTAACTGACAGAAATGACCACACAGTCTGGGCCACTGGTCCTGCCCAAGGACACAACATCTGACACACATAGAGCTGGGGTTAGAACCAGCAACCCACAGGGGACATTCAAAACCACTTTTTTAATTCCAGCAGATAAATGCAAAGTAACCAGCTTTAAATCAGTAGTGACAGCTCCATTAATGCAGTCTTTTTTTAGATCAAACCCCTTATCCCCTTCCTGAGGGTCTTTAGGATCTGGTCCACAGGTACAATGTTTGGATGATCTGAAAACTAGCTCTAGTTAATAAAACTCTCTACAGGTTAAAATCAACTGGAAAAAACAAGTTGGATGAGAATCAAATATTTTGAAGAAAGGCTAAAAAATCCAGCACCCTCAATCTAAACCCAACAAATCTGACCATGTCCTGATGACTGCTTTTAAATAAAAACACTGTGTTTTTTGGAAAAATTCGGTCTTCTAATAAAACTGAATTTGCTGATGAAACTAGAAATAATTCCAATTCAAACATATGCAACGACATGCAAATAAAGCTATTCATAAGGAAGCTAAATGTGTGTGTGTGTTCCAGTCAGAGGAGGATCTTCATCATCAACCATGTTCTCTGTAGCTCTGATGCTGCTGCTGACAGCTGGATCCTGTGAGCAGATTTCACTAAGAATCACTCAGAAACTCTCAATATTCAGATGAATGATGGAGATCATGTTGGTTTGTGTTTCCACAGGTGTGTTCAGTATTGATCTGATCCAGCCAGACTCTAAAGCTGTGCAGCCTGGACAGTCTTTGACCATCACCTGTCGGCTCTCTGGTTACTCTGTGACTGATAGCAGCTATGGAACAGGTTGGATCAGACAGAGAGAAGGAAAAGCACTGGAATGGATTATTGCTATTTGGAGTGATGGGAGCTCAAGTAAAAATTCTGCTTTGACCAACAAGTTCAGCATCAGCAGAGACACGTCTGCAGGATCAGTGACAATAACAGGACAGAACCTGCAGCCTGAAGACACAGCTGTTTATTACTGTGCCAGATACACACAGTGATACTAAACACCAGCAGACCTGAACAAAAAGTCATCAGAATGATAAATGATGGGCTGACTACAGTCAGTATCAGAATATCTAAGGACAATAATCCTTTAGACAATGATTATTTATATATGTTTAATTATATTTGAAAACAAATAGACTCTTTAGCCACTTATTTCAGTGTTTTTTTTTAATTAGTGACTCCAGATTGTTTTAAAGTTCTGCTTTTGTCAATTTGTGAAAATAAATGTTTATGCAGTTAGCATAAGAAAGTTTTGTTTTTGTTACATCAGAGCAAATCTGCTTTAAGGTCCTACAGCCTAAAGGTTTCTTAGCAAAGGTTTTCTTTTGCCTAAAGTTATATTTACCATGTTTCCTTGTTTATTTCCAGTCATAAACTAATATTCTTAGATTTTAGATAGAAGTCACTCATGATTTTTTCTTGATAGAAAAAATAAAAGTTAAAAAAATTCCCAACATTTTTATGTCTTATTTATTGGTTGCATGATTAAGTTATATTGTGTGTTAAAAATATTTTCTCTCATGCAGTTTTCACTAACATCATGTGACTTCAGACAGGGTTTTTCCTCTTTTGAGGAGGAGTTAATGCAAACTTTCAGAGTTCCAGGATTTAACTGCAGGTGAGAACAGAGATCAGCCACAGCTGACATGATGGATTACAGGACAGGACTGGTGCTTCTATCCGTCTGTCTGATGGGTAACTAAACCTATATTCTCTTGTTTCAGAAATAGTTTAAACTTGACTTCAGTGCGTGTACTAAAGAGTTTTATTGTTGTTCTGACAGGTGTTTCAGGTCAGACTCTGACTCAGTCTGAACCAGTGGTTAAAAGACCAGGAGAATCCCACAAGCTGACCTGTACTGGTTCTGGTTTCACATTCAGCAGCTACAGCATGGACTGGGTCAGACAGGCTCCTGGGAAAGGACTGGAGTGGATCGCCTATGTCAGATATGATAGTGCCCTCACATACTACTCCCAATCAGTCCAAGGCCGGTTCAGCATCTCCAGAGACAACAACCAACAGCAGGTGTTTCTGCAGATGAACAGTCTGAAGACGGAAGATTCTGCTGTTTATTATTGTGCTCGAGAGCCACAGTGACTGAAGTCAGTGGAGCAGCTGGACAAAAACGTCACAAATACATAAAACAAATACAGTATTATGGTTAAATTGCTGAAACATATTTTAAAAATAAGTAGAACATGTAAAAAGTTGTGATTTAAATCTAAACACACTGAAAACTCATTTAAAACTGGAAACCTTGTGGATCATCAGAAGCAGTTAGAACTGAAAGTCACAGATTTGTGTATATGTAGACAACCCAGAAGTATTTTATCTCCTCTATAAGTCAGACACAGCTGCTGGAAAAGTGGCTACATCTTGTCCGAGGTCAGAAAGTGTTACAAACCATCGACAGATCCAAACTCGTTTTACCTGCAGCTTTTGGTTTTATTCTTGTTGAGATATCTTTTCAGTCAATATTTGTATTTTACATTAGGCAATGCAACACCAATAACTGTCAGGATCTGCTCCTTCTCCCTCAGATGTTGTCCTGTCTCCCCTCGTTAAGTGTTTAGTGGACTCACCTGCCCCTTGTTATCCTACCCACCTGATTCCTGACTATATTCATGTATTTAAACCCTCTGTTTGTCCTGGTCTGTGTCAGATCCTCGTCTTGTCTACCTGTTGTATTGCTACCTACCATTATTCATATTAAACAGTTCTTTTGTCTGCCTCCTGTTCACCTGCATTTGGGTCCTACAACAACCACCACATGACAATAACAAGCTATAAACACACACACACACACACACACACACACACACACACACACACACACACACACACACACACACACACACAAATTACATGTTTGTTGTTCAAACAAACAAAATAGCAAAGGACTGAGCAAACCTGAGCCTTGTTCATCACAGCACATAAAGACCTTTAAGTTTGGTGTGTTGATGTGATCCAGACTTGATTTATTTATTATTGTGTCAGATATGAATCATCGTGAAATAAAGCAGACGTCTGCAAAAAATCTCAGCAGCCTGCAGAATATTTTCAATAAGGGGCTGTCACTGTGAGTTCTAACTCTGATAGAGGCAGCAACATGGTTGTGCACAACAATTATAAAAGAAAACATCTTCATCTGGACTTTAAATTCAAGAAAAAGTAATTAAACAGTACAGTTAAGCGTGTTTTAATGGAAAGTGTTTTTTTTTACTTGATAGATTATTTAATTCATTATTTGAACACTAGAGGGTATCAGTGCCTCAGTTTTATCTGTTAGATTCAATTTATCTACATAATAATAATAATAATAAATTTAATTTATAGGCACTTTTCAAACCCAAGGTCATCTCACAAAAAATTATAAAAACTTACAAGTAAAATAACAATAAGATTAGTTAGACCCAAAAAAATGACAAAGAACATAGTAGGAATGATAAAACGGAGAGTTTGTGGACTAGAGAGTGTAAGCCAGTTTGAACAGATGGGTTTTGAGTTTGGATTAGAATGAGCGCAGACAGTCTGTGTTTCAGATGTCAGGAGGAAGTGAGTTCCAGAGCTGAGGAGCAGAGCGACTGAAAGCTCTGTTACCAACGATGGCAAGACGGGTGGGAGGAACCGTGAAGTGAATGGCAGAGGAAGACCTGAGGGAGCGGGAGGGGATGAGATCAGACAGGTATGGGGGAGCAAGACGGTGGACACATCTGTAGGTGAGGAGGAGGATTTTGAAGGTGATTCTGTGTTCGGAGGGCAGCCAGTGGAGACGCTGAAGAACAGGACTGATGTGATCTCTGGAGGGGGTGCAGGTGATGATCCATGCAGCAGCATTTTGGAGGAGTTGGAGTTAATGTAGGGATTTGTGTCGGGGAGACAAAAGAGAAGAGAGTTACAATATTCATTCCTAGAAGTGACAGGACTGTGTACAAGGATGGCTGTAGCATGGGGAGTGAGAGAGGGGCGGAGTCGATTGATGTGTGATAAGTGAAAATAGGCCGAGCGAATGATGTTGTTAATGTGGGCTTTGAATGACAGAGTGCTGTCGAGGATGACACCCAGACTCTTTACATGGGGCAAAGGAAGGATGGAGGAGTTATCCTTGTTAATAAATAATTTGGGAGATTTGTTTAGGGTGGAGGGTTTCCTTCCAAGGAACAATTCTGTTTAATTACTGTTGAGTTTCAGGAAGTTTGATGAGAACCAGGATTTTATTTCAGAGAGACAGCTAGAAATGGAGGCTGGAGGAAAGTTTGCATTAGGCTCAGAGGAGATGTAGAGTAGCAGTGGAAGGTGATCTTGTGTTTGTGAAGGATATGGCTGAGTGGAAGTGTGTAGATGATGAATAAGAGGGGTCCCAGTATGGAGCCCTGGGGAACACCAGCAGA
This sequence comes from Aphyosemion australe, assembly GCA_006937985.1. Classification (NCBI taxonomy): domain Eukaryota; kingdom Metazoa; phylum Chordata; class Actinopteri; order Cyprinodontiformes; family Nothobranchiidae; genus Aphyosemion; species Aphyosemion australe. The sequence goes on from SSNS01001022.1 coordinate 29,392, forward strand.
GACAGCAATGGAGCAGGAAGAAAAGGATTTTAATTCCAAGAGAGGCAAGTCTGTTTAGAAGGGTTGAATGAGAGATCGTGTCAAAGGCTGCACTTTGATCAAGAAGGAAGGAGAGGAGACCGTAGTCAGCTGCCATGAGAAGATCATTTGTTATTTTGACAAGAGCAGTTTCTGTGCTATGTAGGGCAGAAACTGTTCTAAAAGGTTGTTGTGAGTTAGGTGGGAGAGGAGCTGAGAAGTGAAAACGTTTAGAGATGATAGGGAGGTTAGAGATTGGACGAAGGTTATTGAAGTTATTAGGATCTGCACCGGGCTTCTTCAGGTGTGACAGGAGACATTTTGAGTGAAGAGAGAACAGTACCAGTTGTGAGGGAAGAATAGATTATATTTGAGTTTAGAGGGAGCAAGGAGGGGAGACAGGCTTTAACAAGAGTGGGGAGAGGGTCAAGTCTGCAGGAAGAGGGTTTAGACTTGTGAATCAGGTTAGAAATATCACTTATCAGTAAATGAGAATGAGTTCTCAATCGACTCATCTGGTTAAATAAAGGTTAAATAAATAAAAATAAAATTATGGAGGGAAAGGTAAAAGCTGAAAATGTCTGAATGGAAGGTGGAGAGGGAGGATGGAATTATATTGGAAAGGAAATAGATGTTTTGGAGTCCAGCTGTTGGTGAAAAGTAGATTTTTGATTGAAGACATGATTGAATTACAGACGTCATCAGAGTAAAAGAAAGAAGGAAGTGAGCCAGAGGGACGGGTGGCATTAATGTTAAAGACCTTAGACAGAACTCACTGGTTTAGAATGTGTTCTCTCTTATTGGGTCCAGCATCATTTATGTGTAATCCCAGGTTTTCTTACATATGGATCTTTACCCACACAGATTATTCACTTATGTTCTTCTTCAAGGCTTCATTATCCAAACCTGTCAGTGAGGAGGATAAAATGTTCTTTAATGTAAGCATCAGTTCCTATTTCTATTGGACTAGACTGATGCACAACAAAAGTAAATACATGAAATAAACATAAAGTATTGAGGAAGTCACTTTGAAAAGAACAGTTGGTTCATTTTCTTTATGGTGACTAGACAGTCCTCTGGAGTGGGTGCACAGAGACATGTCCAGGAGAACATGGATGGGATCAAGAGCCTGACAGTTTATAGAGAGACAGAAATTAAAACATAACTTATTTAAAGGAGGTATATTCATTTATGCAGAGCACTGAAGATGTGGCCTCTCCCTTTCCTCCTCCACCTTCCTGCTCTGCTGTTACCGTGACTACAGGCATGACTCTCTGTGCTGCACCCACACTTGTTTCCTATCTACTCATCAGGTCTGCTGCCTAAAGGATCTGCAGGACAACTTATAGAATAGAATAGAATAGAATAGAATAGAATAGAATAGAATAGAATAGAATAGAAAGTCCAGTTATTATCCCATTTATTTAAAGAAGAAGCAATCTTTTATATAGCGCCTCTCAAGATAAAAATCACAAGATGCTTCACAAGAACAAAAAATAAAAATTAAAAAATGATTAAAAAATATATGAAAACGATTTAAAAATAATCATAAAAAATTGGAAAATAAAAAATTTAAAGCAACATTCCGCAAGTTTTACACCTTAAAATGATGCTTTTTTGTAAAGTTTTTGCGTCGTACTATTATCTATTATGTTCATTTTCATACCTGTGATAGTGTTGGGGGGTCCCACGTCTGTTTACTGCACTATACAGTTTTTGTGCATCGGGTAGCGACGGAAGTACTGACTGGGTGTCGTTTTACAACAGAATATGGCAAGCCAAAGGGATAAAAAAGCGTGCGTTCTAAACGCGCGTTATGTCCGCCAAAATGCACGTCTTGACGCCAAAGGGGGCAAAAACTCGCGTGTTCTAAAAGCGAGAATTATGTCCGCCAAAACGTGCATCTTGAACGAGCGTTTTGGTGGACATAATGCGAGTTTAGAAAGCGCATTTTTATTTATCCCTTTGGCTTGCCTTAATTGTATAATGTAGACTTGCTGTAGCAGTGGCAGATTCACCATAGAAAGCTAGAAATCCCTTATCAGAGGAATCTAGGAAAAAAAAAGAAGAACGTGATAGAACAAGAGCAAAGACCAGAGTTATTATTGGGCCGTCTTTTCCTCGCTGGAGAGCTCTTTTAGAAAGAACAGCATGAACTACGGACTCTAACCTAGCCGTGCTGCTAAAGGCTAGGTAAGTAATTAATGATTTCACCAGGGTTATTGTGTTTGGTCGGGCATAAAGTTGTTATACAGTCCTGATAAAACTATTTATTCAATGTGTGGAGGTGGAAAAGTATGTTTTCGTTGTTTTGCCTGACATTAGAAATGTAAACATGCCTCTTATGCCCCAGAGAGATTTAATGTTTCGACAGTGACGTTACGCAGCAAGCCTCTAGAGGGCGACAGAGACCATATAACTGTAAAGCTGCGGAATGCTGCTTTAAACTATAAAATGAGAAAGGGGACAAAATGAATAACAAAAAGGTAATACAGGATCCCGAGAAAGGCAGAATTGGTAGAGATGGCAGCATGAAATGAAGGTAGTGAGGAAGAATCAACAGAAGGTCACACCAAAGCCAATCTGAACAGGTGAGTTTTCAGCTGCAGAGGCCTTAGAACAAGTGGAATATTGAGTGAGGAGAAAGATGAAGTATTCAGCCTCTTTCACACAGAGTATGGAACGGATGTGGTCCGGTTTCCGTACGGCTTCTGCAAAGACCAAAAACCGTTGAGTCAATCAGAGCATTCAGACCGGCTGTGGTGCGGAATCAGAGCTCCGGAAAGTTTCTGCATTTTTTTAGATTCCACGTTTGGATTGTCATGATGAACCAGACAGGAAGGGAGACGTCTGCTAGCAGGTGCATCTTTGTATATTCCAAAAGAAATCCGTGTAGCATTTATTTTTCTGGCTTTTTTGTTATTATTAATGACGGATATCAGTTCACAGAGTATGATACTTCTCATTATGTTTACAGGCATCTTTCAACATATCGTGTCATATTTCTAATCAGCAGGTACAGGCGCTAGCACTGACCTCACACCTGATGAAGACCCTGGAGAGGCTGATTGCCAGCCTACTTTACCCCCTGGTGAGGTCTTCATTAGATCAGCTGCAGATTTCCTACCAGCCTGGCATCACAATGGTGTTTACTCTACAGCAGGAGGGATGTGACATATTCTTCCTGCTACCCAGTAGCCTTCATTACAGTGGGGTTAAAAATGATTTAGGCAGCCTTCAATTGTGCAAGTTCTCCCACTTAAACAGGTGAGAGAGGCCTGTAATTTTCATCATAGGTTTACCTCAACTATGAGACAAAATTAGAAATAAAAAAATCTAGAAAATCACATTGTCTGAGGCGCTATATAAAAATGTGCTTTGTCTTCTTTAAGGAAGAAATGAAATTGTCTTCCTCAAAAAAAAAAAATAATAAATTGTTAAAGTCCTCTCATGTTCTCTATTGTTCGTGCCCAACATGCTCTGCTCACACATTTGTATAGAACTTATCTAAGTCAGGGACTTTTCAATACAATCGTTCACAAATACTGATGGTGGTGAGCTACACTGTAGCCATAGCTGCCTGGGTAACTGACAGAAATGACCACACAGTCTGGGCCACTGGTCCTGCCCAAGGACACAACATCTGACACACATAGAGCTGGGGTTAGAACCAGCAACCCACATTCAAAACCACTTTTTTAATTCCAGCAGATAAATGCAAAGTAACCAGCTTTAAATCAGTAGTGACAGCTCCATTAATGCAGTCTTTTTTTAGATCAAACCCCTTATCCCCTTCCTGAGGGTCTTTAGGATCTGGTCCACAGGTACAATGTTTGGATGATCTGAAAACTAGCTCTAGTTAATAAAACTCTCTACAGGTTCAAATCAACTGGAAAAAACATTTGGATGAGAATCAAATATTTTGAAGAAAGGCTAAAAAATCCAGCACCCTCAATCTAAACCCAACAAATCAGACCATGTCCTGATGACTGCTTTTAAATAAAAACACTGTGTTTTTTGGAAAAATTTGGTCTTCTAATAAAACTGAATTTGCTGATGAAACTAGAAATAATTCCAATTCAAACGTATGCAACGACATGCAAATAAAGCTACTCATAAGGAAGCTAAGTGTGTGTGTGTTCCAGTCAGAGGAGGATCTTCATCATCAACCATGTTCTCTGTAGCTCTGATGCTGCTGCTGACAGCTGGATCCTGTGAGCAGATTTCACTAAGAATCACTTAGAAACTCTCAATATTCAGATGAATGATGGAGATCATGTTGGTTTGTGTTTCCACAGGTGTGTTCAGTATTGATCTGATCCAGCCAGACTCTAAAGCTGTGCAGCCTGGACAGTCTTTGACCATCACCTGTCGGCTCTCTGGTTACTCTGTGACTGATAGCAGCTATGCTACAGGTTGGATCAGACAGAGAGAAGGAAAAGCACCAGAATGGATTTTTACTATTTGGAGTGATGGGAGCTCAAGTAAAAATTCTGCTTTGACCAACAAGTTCAGCATCAGCAGAGACACGTCTGCAGGATCAGTGACAATAACAGGACAGAACCTGCAGCCTGAAGACACAGCTGTTTATTACTGTGTGAGACGCCCACAGTGATACTAAACACCAGCAGACCTGAACAAAAACCCAACTGTGTGTTATCTCACTCACAAATAACAGATACATGATTCTGTTTCACCTGCAGAAGGAAATGTGTGACAAACATTCTTCAACATTAAAAGGAATTAAATTAATTTCTGGTAACAGAAAAACCAGAGGTGTCAGAATCTGTTTAGAATTTCCTTCAAAATAATTAAAACACTAAAATGTTTTAATCTTTTCTTCAGTAAAGCAACAAACATGTAGCAACAGTTTCAGTGGAGAGAAATCAGCAGATTATTATAACCCTTAAACTTCTAAACTTCTACGTTTGAAATATGTTTTAATTTTATTAATTTACAGAAAATAACAATGAAAAAAGAACTAATCAGAGATGCAGCAAAAACTCCACTTTCTTTTGTTGTTTTGAGTGTGTGTGTGTGTGTGTGTGTGTGTGTGTGTGTGCGTGAGCGTGTGTGTGTGTGTGTGTGTGTGTGTGTGTGTGTGTGTGTGATACATTTTCCAGTAAAGACCTGGACGATGCTGAATCTAATTCAGGATTCTTTTTTCATATTTCAGTGATTTCAGTTTAATGATTCTATTCATATTAATAAAGAAGAAAAGTAAATTCTGTTTAATTTTCCAACAGATGTTTTTAAATTTGGCAAAATAATAAACATTTAGTTGAACAACAAAACATTGAAGTTTTTTGTTTTGTCTAATTAAATAAACTTTTCTGAACAATTTCACACGTTTTATATCAGCTGCATGAAACTAACAACAGTGTTGCATCATCTGTTTGAGGAGGAGTCGATGCAAAACTCAGAATCTTCCAGCTCTATTTATCTGACTGCAGAGATGCTGACAGAGAACTCTGAACACTCAGATTAACACGATGGATTATAGATCAGGGCTGCTGGTTGTAGCCCTCTGCTGGACAGGTGGAGATTTGCACTCAATCTGAGCTGAAGAGACATATTTCTGTCACCACTATGATGCATTATGCTGATTTCTGTTTGTCTGACAGGTGTTTCAGGTCAGACTCTGACTCAGTCTGAACCAGTGGTTAAAAGACCAGGAGAATCCCACAAGCTGACCTGTACTGGTTCTGGTTTCACATTCAGTGACCACACTATGCACTGGGTCAGACAGGCTCCTGGGAAAGGACTGGAGTGGGTGGCATTAGTCAGCAGACCCACTGGTAACAAACAGTACTACTCTGAGTCAGTGCGAGGCCGGTTCAGCATCTCCAGAGACAACAACCAACAGCAGGTGTCTCTGCAGATGAACAGTCTGAAGCCTGAAGATTCTGCTGTTTATTATTGTGCTCGAGAGCCACAGTGACTGAAGTCAGTGGAGCAGCTGGACAAAAACCTGAAGTCTCTTTGCTTCTTTGAGACGCTGAATAAAATGTTGCTTCTCTGGGTTTTGTGGTAATGTTTTAGTTTCATGTTTCTTGTTCTGCTGCAGCTTTTAGATAATAAACATAATAAAGTCATGGGTTTGACTCAGACATGGCAGCTCCTCACTTCTTCTGTTTCTCTTCCTTTTGTATTTTTACTGTTGTGTTTCTGGAACATTTTCCTGTTGCAGAACAAAGTTTTCAGCTGTCAGACCCTAAAGATCAGGGACCTGATCTCCTTTTGAACGCCACACATTTTCATTCTACAACTCATCAATATTAGGATGCACATTTTTCTTCACTATCCAAACAGAAAACTAAACATCAGTTTGTTGCTGAAGCACAATAATAATCATGTTGCTACAAGAACCTGAGAGGAAAAACATCACTGGATGTTTTAAAGGTCACATCTGCAGAAAAACAATCAAACCCAAGTAGAGCTACAGAAATAATCATGTTACTGTTTAAAATACATTCATGACAATAATTCAATAAAACCAAATGTTATCCAAACTGTCACAAAAACAAACTTCCTGCTCAGTTTCAGTCAGTGACTTAAATAAACTTCACAGTTTACAAACAACTTGTGCCATTTGTTATCTTTCTACATGGGCTGTGTCAAATTTGAAACTTTGACATTTTGTTAAACTTTATTTCCAGTTGATTTCTTCTGGATTGTTGAACATTCATTGGACATGTGAAAGTCGCTGGTCCACCGCTGTCAGAGATCCGTGAGGTCGCCGCTGCAGAAGGGAGGATTACAGAGGTTTGGTATTATGTCTCTCCCTTCAGCAGTAGTGGCATCACGATCACAGATCTGCGAATCTGACGCTCCAGCCTCCCAGAGACAGCCAAGTGAGGCAGGCCTGGCTTCTTGCATCTCCTGGCTGGGAACAGCCGCTACACGAAGGTGGCCAATTGCTCCCGTCTCCCGTGGCATCTGAGTGACGCGGCCGCCCATCTTCACCAGGTTCCCATGCAAGGCTGTAGTCGTCCTGACTGCCTGTGGAGCTCTCTGAGGGAGACCACAGAAACACCACAGCTCGTAGCTACCCCCGTTGGCTCCTAGCTCCTTGTTAGCTTCGGGTTAGCTCGTAGCTGCAATCATTTGCTCCCACCCTCACAGCCCCACTCTTAGCTCCACCTCTTTGCCCAACAGTCTGAAAGTAGGATTAATAAAGTCACCAACGGGCCAACAAGCAAAGTCATCAGTCTGTCATTTGAGTCGTTCAGAGGCGTTTTATAATAGAACCAGCCTTTATGCAAAGTGAACCACGTCACACTCTGACCCAATAAAACAACTTGATATTTAGTCATTTGAAGAAGAGAAACTCCCATCAGACCTCCATCATGTTCTCTGTAGTTCTGCTGCTGCTGCTGCTGGCTGCTGGATCCTGTGAGTCTCACTGAGACAGAATCAGTCTCTTATGGTTTATTGTTGTTGTAAATGAATCTGATTTAAATGTTTCTCCTCTTCAGGTGTGAGGTGTGAACAGCTGACTCAGCCAGCCTCTCTGACTTTGCAGCCAGGTCAACATCTGACCATCAGCTGTCAGGTCTCTTATTCTGTAGGTAGTCATCACACTCATTGGATCAGACAACCTGCAGGCAAACAGCTGGAGTGGATTGGAGGTGCTCGCGTTGGGTGGGACACCTATTACAATGGTTTATTAAAGAACACGTTTAGTTTTCAATTAGACTCTGTCAGCAACACAGTGACTCTAAACAAACAGAACCTGCAGCCTGAAGACGCTGCTGTGTATTATTGTGTGAGACAATCACAGTGACACAAACCACCAGAACAGCTGGACAAAAACCCCTCAGAGGTTCACGCAGCCACCAGAAAAGGGGCCCTCAGAGTATTATAGGGTTAGAACAAAGTTTCAATCATTTACAGTTTTATAGTTATAAAGCAATTTAGACATCAATGAAAGATTCATTTCTGTGGTCTAACATCTCCAGTCCAGTTCAGATCATCCAGTTTTATTCAGTCAGATTCAATAAATTATAATATGTAGCAAGTACAAAGGTTCACGAATGCACCTGGCCGTTGATGGATTTAAAAACATCCAGTTTTATTGACAAGTTAAAAATTAAATGCAATTTAAAGCAAATACAAATACATGCTCTCATGCTCTATAGCTCTGGAAGGGGCGTGGAGCCGAGGAAACCGCCGTTGACTTAAAGAAAAGAAACATGCAATTGTGAAACAAAGCAAGAAAAATCAAACTGATAATACTCATAAAAACACATCAAAGCAAGCAAAATAAACCAACAGCAAGCACCCCCAACATAGAACCTGATTACCAACAGCTCAGATAATGTTGAACACAGTCCAGTCCTTTTAAAAAAGAATCAGTGTCAGTCCTGTGCTGATCCCTGGATCCGAGCGTTTCCCTCCACGCTCGTCCGTGGCGCAGGACCCCAGGTCTACTCAGGTGGTCGAGAGAACAGGGCGAAACCCGGCAGGACAAAACACAAAACAGCAGCCGTGTCCAGTGTGCCATCACTCAAAGGGCCAGAGGTTTTCCCATATAGCCTACCGAGGGGAGCAGACCAGCAAGTAAACAGGCGGAAACCAGCACTCCTGACTGCAGCCGGTGAACCCAGCGAACCCCAGATGACCATCATGTCAGGCAGCACCACCACAAAAGCAACCAACAGAGCAGAGGAACAAAGACACAGAGTCAGCAATCCATCTCCATTTATCCCATCTGCCCCGCCCCTCAGTCAGGTGCCCAGCGTGCAGCACCTGGCACACACACAGTGGTGAGGGTGGTGGAGCACCATCTCACCACAGACAGTTATTCAACCATTTTAGAGATGTTTTATTTTTTGACAAATCCATTGTGTCGGTGTCAGCCGTGCAGGTGATGGTGACATCATTATCACACACCCAGGTGTTTGTATAAAAGGAGTCACACCTTCCCTGGAAGGAGAGATGACATCATTTGTCTGACTGGTTGATTCGTTTTACTCCTGCAGCGATTTGAATCCAACATTCCCACGTGCAGTGTTTGGAAAATTCATTTTATATATGAACTACTTTAAAGTTCAGTTCATATGTTTTAAAATGAACTAGTTCAGCTCACTGAGGCAGCTTTGCTGAAGGTCTTGAACGTTCTTCTTGCAACTGATGGCGGCAGGTTTGTGCTGCTTGTTTTATTGGATCTGACAGCTGCCTTTGATTCAGTGGACCACGAGGTGTTGTTGCATCGTCTAGAGCAGGGGTATTCAATTCCAGTCCTGGAGGGCCGGTATGCAGCACGTTTTAGTTTTAACCCTGCTTCAAAACACCTGATTTCAATCAGTAGGTGATTAACAGGCTTCTGCAGAGCCTGATGAGCTGCTGAACAGGTGATTCAACCACTGAATGAAGTGTGTTGGAGCAGAGAAACCACTAAAACATGCTGGATACTGGCCCTCCAGGCCCAGAATTGAATACCCCTGGTCTACAGCATCACATGGGAATTAGTGGCCTAGCTTTACATTGGTTTTGGTCCTATTGCTCAAACAGATAGGGCTTTCACATCTGGGTTGGCATGGACCAGCCCTGGTTAGGTAAATTGTGTGAAGCCGACCCAACACACCCACTACCGACTGATTGGCTAGCTGAAGTTCACGTCTACCTATAGAGGGAGCCTCTGATTGGCGGGTAGAGTCAGCCAGCAGCAGCATCCCGCATGATTCATTATCAGTCTGGATGTGGTGGGGTAAACATCTTCTCTGACTGCTGCAGCCACGGCAGCGTGAGGACAGACTGCTGTGAGGAGCACACAGCACTTTTTCAGTGAGAGAGTAGGAAGCAGTGCTTCATATCAGAGTCTCCAAAAGCAACATGGCTTACGGCCACCTTTGTTTACTACCATAAGGAAAACACTACGAACTTCTCTGCGCATCTTTTGCCCTGCCCACGTGCTCGACGACATCCATGTTCCTGAGAAGGCTATGTTAACAAAACCTGGCCGCACTACCTAGACCGGACCAGGCCAGGCAAGATGTGAAAACGGCAACGAATGGCGTGTGTACAGATGGGTGGTTTCTCTTCTGATTTCTCCCATCTCCCCTGGGCCACAGGGTTCAGTATTGGGACATCTGCTGTTTTGTGTGTACATTCTGCCATTGGGTGATATCCTACGGAAGAATATTGCTTTTCACCTATATGCTGATGACTGTCAGCTGTATTTGCCTTTAGATGAGTCAGATGGTCGACCAATCTCAAAGTTTTTAGATTGTTTGGGTGAAGTCAAAGCATGGATGGCTGGGAACTTCCTGTGCATTACCGGACGTACGACAGAAGCAGTCCTCTTTGGTTCCAGTCATTACACTAATGCCTCTATGGTTGATTTTGATGGATCAAACCTCCACATGAGGGATTTGGTTGTTAATCTAGGGGTGAAGATTTTCAATACCTTTTGCTTTAGAGGTCACATAAATGGAGTTGAGGCACTTTCCTTCTATCATCTAAGACGTTTGGCTAAGTTTAAACTGTTCTTGTCTAGATGCGACCTTGAAATCGTTGTGCATGCGTTCATAACTTTGTACCTGAACTACTGTTCAGAGTGAGTCAGAGTGAGTCAGAGTGCCTTAGATCCTCTGCAGCTTGTCCAGCGCGGTAGGGAGATTTCTGGACAGCAGGCAAAAGTTTGAACATGCTTCACCAATATTAGAAACTCTACATTGGCTACCTGTCTCTTTTAGGATATATTTTAAATGTAAAACAGGTGGAAGTGAGCGCATCCGTGGGGAATATTTGAAAAAACGTATGCCTCACTCTCAGGTGCTCTTCAGCATCAAATACATTGTAGAATATGAGGAAGGTGTCCACTGTTCAATGTTTATGCTACTAACAACAGACCTTATGGTGCGTTCAATTTACCTCTGAAGAAAATGCAATTAAATTTAAAATATAGAATATGAGGAAGAAGAACCGGTGATCTGAGGCACTCTGAGGATTTCATTTATTAAACAAGGAAACGCCGACGCATTTCGGTCGCGTCCGACCTTCTTCAGGACATAAACAATCAAAATATAACCAGGTGACCTTAAATACCAGACATCTGGTCATGTGACAAACAATTAATCCAGTGTCTAAAATATCAAATGTAGAAGAAAATAAATAATAAACTATAATAAATTGTGAAATAAATTACATATATCAAAAAATATACAATTAAATACTAAATAATGAAAAATAAAATAAAAATAAAATGTGAATATACAGCAGACAATACTCTACCCAAATAATAATTAGTTGGTGGTTATTAATAATTAATAATTTTTACAGTGGGAGATCATTAGATATACTAAATATCTTTACTATGATTATCTATTTACATTAATGATTATTAATTTAGCATTTATTCTTTGGGACACCAACTAATTATTATTTGGGTTGGTTGGTTATATTTTGATTGTTTATGCCCTGAAGAAGGTCGTACACGACCGAAACGCGTCGGCGTTTCCTTGTTTAATAAATGAAATCCTCAGAGTGCCTCAGATCACCGGTTCTTCTTCCTCATATTCTATATTTTAAATTTAATTGCATTTTCTTCAGAGGTAAATTGAACGCACCATAAGGTCTGTTGTTAGTAGCATAAACATTGAACAGTGGACACCACCTTGTCTGCTACTGCCAATGGGGGCCACATTTGTGGGGTCTACTCTTCATAATGTCTTTGGTTAACAGGATGTTTTTAGCCACAGCTTTAGCTCCATAGAGGAGAGAGCACCTAACCCGTTCACAAACGCCAGAATGAGTGCACTCACTTCAACGTTAATCAGACAAAATACGAGCAAGTTCAGTTCATGTTCACAAAATATATGAACAATTTCACGAACAATTGTTCAATAAACTCTTTCAGGCACAACACTGGTCACAGGGTGCTTCTTAGCCATCAGCAACGGCTGATTCAAAGTCAACATAGTGCAGAGTTTTACCCTGAAGAGTAAGGATGTGAATCTTACAACAACTCACGATTTGATTCGATTCCGATTCTCGGAATGCCGATTCGATCCAGAATCGATTTTCGATTCTCGATTCACAATCAATATTATCAACGAGTGTAGTTCCAGGATTAACTACTTTCTTCTGCAAGTTAGAAAAAGCTATGGGAAATTGTTATTTTACTTAAAAGAAAACTGGTTATGTTCAAGAAAATGCAAATTTACAAGGTAAAATAAAGTGATTCTAAAACTGTAAACAGAGGCAATCTTTTGAAGAAAAAGCACATTTATTTTTTCTTACCTTGTAAAATTGAACAAATCTTTACAGTTACCCAATAGTAGCTTTGAAAGTAATGCAGTCAAATACTTTTCAAGTATGTGTGGCAACAAAGTTTAACATAATGAAGACTAACAGGCACTAATTAGTCTTAACAAGCATTAATTATGCACGGTGCACTCGGCATGAAACAACAGTCAAAAAAACTGGATAACACCATTTAAACATTATAAAACATAATGAACTTACTTCTTGACTCATAAAACGCACACAGGATAATAATAAAGGTAAGTCTCTGTTGTATTTCAAGAGATTACAGCGTAGGCGCACACAGAGCGAGTAGCTACTGCTAGCGCCGGTGCGCCAGCGATGATGCGTTCAAGGATGCTCAAAAATACGGCAGTTTACATAAAGGCTTTCAGACAGAATCAATTCTGAACCTTTATGAATAGATTCTGAATCTTTATGAGTAAGAATCACGATTCGAATGCGAATCAATTTTTTCAGGCACCTCTACTGAAGAGGGTTCAGTGATGATGATGTTAAACTGCTTTTTTTTATTTTAAAAAGATGCACACCCTATACACTACACCTTTCTACCTGTCTACAGCAATATTAGACACTCACCTATAGTTTAGCAGCAAAAAAGTTCATTTGAGGGTGACTTGCTCTTTAAGGAAATTGGCTGTAATTTTATCAGTTTGAGGTCCATGGCCTAACAAATCAGAGAACAACTCTTATATGTGGATGTCAGCTTGAACTGCAGATTTCAGATGGGTTGTTGTAGCCACATCGAAGCATGGATCATCCTGCTGCAGCCATCTTGGCAGCCATGATTTTTAGCTGCCCCAGTAAAGTTTGGGGCTATGGAACCTAAACTGGTGATGTAGATGTAGCTTCCAGACTGTGATAGTAAAGATGAGCAGCTGTAGCTGGTGTGAATGTTCTGACTGAACTCAATGACTTCCGTTTTTTGAGGAAGCTGCACTGGATTCTGATCCACATTCGTTCAGCACTTGGCGTAAATGAGGGGTCAGCCTGAGTTTTAACGGTTGTCAACAGTTGAAAACGGACATTTCTGAAAATAGTGTGCAAAATTCTGCCTGTTGTGCTGTAAGATTGTTTTATTTATCTACCTCTTGGTTCCTTTATCAGATGATGAGGTCATTATCAGATGATGAGTCCTGTGTGGTTCCAGTCCCCAAAACATCACATCCCAGGGAACCAGACCACTACAGACCAGTCGCCTTAACCTCCCACCTGATGAAGACTATGGAGAGACTCATCCTCACCCATCTACGTTCAGTGGTGACCCCAGAAATAGACCCACTTCAATTTGCATACAAACCAAACATGGGGGTGGAGGACGCCCTCATCTACCTGCAGCACCGGGCTCTGAATCACCTTGAGATGCAAAAAAGCACTGTGAGGATCATGTTCTTCGACTTCTCCAGTGCCTTCAACACCATCCAGCCGTGTCTACTGCAGCAGAAGATGAGGGGTGCAGGAGTGGACGAACATCTGACTGCATGGATCATCAACTACCTCACCAACAGGCCACAGTACGTGAGGCTGCACAACTGTAGGTCTGAGGTGGTTGTGTGCAGCACTGGAGCTCCGCAGGGTACAGTGCTCTCACCCTTTCTCTTCACCTTCTACACCTCGGACTTCACCTACAACACCAGCAGCTGTCACCTCCAGAAGTTCTCTGATGACTCGGCCATTATCGGCTGTGTGTCTGAGGGGAACGACCAGGAGTACAGGCCAGTCATCATGGACTTTGTGGACTGGTGTGAGCGGAACCACCTTCGCTTGAACACCAGTAAAACAAAGGAAATGGTGATTGACTTCCAGAGAAACACTCCTCCTCACTCACCAGTAAACATCCAGGGAGCAGACATTGAGGTGGTGGACACCTTTAAGTACCTGGGTGTTCACCTCAACAGTAAACTGAACTGGTCCCACAGCACAGATGCTCTGTATAAGAAGGGCCAAAGCCGCCTCCATCTCATGAAGAGGCTGAGGTCCTTCGGAGTTAAATCCCAGCTGCTAAAATCCTTTTATCACTCTGTTGTTGGCTCTGTTATTCATTCTGCTGTGGTCTGCTGGGGTGTAGGCAGCTCTGACCGAGACAGAAAGAGACTGAACAAGCTAGCTACCTGTTATAGAATTTCTAAGTCCTGTACTGCTTCTCTATTTCATTCTGTATCACACACACACACACACGCGCGCACACACACACGCACGCACGCACGCACGCACACACACACACACACATCATATATACACACCCACTTCCTTATCTCACACTTTAAATAAACTGTGTTGGCAGCCGCTCGAGGCAGATCACACTCTGTCCTGAGTTGGTCTGTCACCCTTTGCAAATGGTTCTGTGTCTTATTTTGTCTTTCTGCCTTATCTCCTCAGCGTCAGGTAATTAGGTTGATTGAGAAAATCCCTAGCATAAATTGGTCCTTCGAGCGGAGCCTGGGGGTCTTTGCTGTCGACGCCGGATGCCATCCGCCGGACAGTGCAGCGCCCTGCTTTCACTGGAGGTCGGCGCCTTGGGTCTGGCGTTGCCAGGGGGCCACTGGGTCTGCGAACACAAGCTTCTGAGCTGGGAAGATCTGGTGAGACATTCTTGTTTATGTGTGGATACTAACTCAGAGAAGTTGGCTTTTCAGTGTTTGGCTGACATAAACGCAACTCTGGAGTTAAAGGGGCTTTGAGCGTTCGTCCTGATAGTAACGCAAATAGTTAAACAGCTGTGTTGGATTCGCCGGTAAGATAACTGTGGAAGTGTCCTAAATTTCGTTTCGGGTGGTTTTTGAGCGTTTTTCCAGTGATTAAACGCGACCTCCAGTTATATGAGATAACTGTGGAAGTGTCCTAGATTTGAATCGTTTTGGTTGGTTTTTGAGCGTTTTTCCAGTGATTAAACGCGACCTCCAGTTATGTAAGATAACTGTGGTAGTGTCCTAAATGTAGTTTCGGGCGGTTTTTGACGTTTCCCGTGAATTAAACGTGACCTCCAGTTATATAATTGTTAGTCTGTCTGTCTGTCTATTTGTCCGTTGTTAGTTGGTTGTTTGCTGTTGAATGTGTGAGAGAGTGTATGGACTTATAACTTCCTTATAGTGAAGGGAGCTTATAACTCATTTTGCTCACACTCGTCTCGTACCGGTGGTCTGGGTTTTATAGAGGTTGGTTTTCACACCGTAAATTGAGTCCCGCTGTGTCTCAGCACAGTAGAAGGCCGGATTCACAAGCCTGACCCAGATCTCGTGCCGGGGGAGTCGTGCTGTGATTTAAGTCATTATGGGGAACAAATCTTCACAAGTTCATTTGAGTAAGGACAGTGCATTTATGGAGGCCAAAACGCCTCAATGTGGTGAAATTTCTAGGAAATGGATTAAACGCCATGGTTTTTCTGGTAATCTGCTAGTTGCAGACGTTTTGAAGCTTCAGGGTGATCTTAAGATTGAGCTTATAAGGGACACAGCCAAAGGCTGATAGAACAAATTGAACCTAGAATATGAATTATCAGAGTTATGGCTGCAACAAGCTTTCCGTGGGGCTGGTGAGAGAGAAAGAAAGCTGTGTCAGTCTCGAATTAAAGCTGATATAACGTCTCTATAGGAAAAGCTTAATTTGGCCCCAAATTGACGTTTTGTGCTATGTATATTGAAATAAAAAGGACCACGCGTGAAGATTGATAAGCTAAGTGGCAAAATTAGCCACGGAAAATTAACAAAAAACCCTTATTTCGGCATAGTGAACAGCACAAACGCGTGAGGATAATTACTTAGTTCCACAAATAGCTCCTAACTTGAAGAATAAATGAATGTATAGCTGAAGGAAAGTGAAAAATAAATAATTACAAGAGTATTCAGTACGAATAAATTCAGTTCATCTGGAGCGGAGCAAAATCAGTTGGAAAATTGAAGTAAACATTATAATATAGCAGCATAAAGGAGTTTTGGAAATTAGTTAAACTTTGAACAGTTAAATGGTTAAAGTAATATATAATATATAATATGTAATATATAAAGTAATATAAAATACTGCAGGAGACCGGTAGTTCTAATCCCAAATTTGAACGACAAAGACACAGATAATTCAAAAAGTTGATCTGCAGAGTCACGCTGTCTGAGTTTTAAGGAATTCATTTGAAAATTAGATTGATAAAATACATATTTGGCCTATAACAGAAGATTAATTGCAGTCTTTGATTAGAAATATCTATTTGACTAATGATAGAGGTCAATTTCTCTAAAGGACATCACATTGTGTCGGCTTCCATCATATTTGAGATACTAAAAAATGAAGATTATAAGCAGAGTGGTTCCATGATGGCTGGAGGTTGTCTGATGGCACTGAGATTTATATGTAATCTCTCATGCCGACGTTAAAGGTCTATTGATTTGTTAACAACTGACGTACAATTCCTGATAAACATCTTTGAATTTGGGTTTCATTTCTAAATAAGGCCAAGTAAAGTACAGAATATAAGTTTCTATTGTGCATGGATTTAATCTAAACATCAGGAGTAAATGTTTTACTGAATGGGGGAGAGATAGAGCGTCCCGTCATGGTCACCAGGACCGATCGGGTAACAATCTGAGCGCAGTGACATGCTGGAACTGCAATCAGAAAAGACATTTAGATAGGAACTGCAGGCCACCCCCTTCACATAACTCTAAGGTCATTGATAATCCAAACAATGCAGATATTCCTTCTCAGGGTTACCATGCGTGACTCGGAGTTTAATAGACTTTAATGTTTTTCTAAACAGGTCTGGTACACATGAAAAAATAAATCGGAAACTTATTTCAAATAATAAACTGTGAGTTCAAACTGTGATAATAATATTAAGTGGAGATCTCCTAGACATCAATTAAAATTAGAGGATATTTCAGTGGTCAAGAGGTTGAATCCCCGGGGGATTAAGAGGTTGCAGTACACCTGTTACATCCGAAACTGCATATTGGATACTTTAAATTATCGCCTCTGAACATTGAAATTCCTATTGGTTGGAGAATCTGTGAAAAGACTGAATGTGTAGTTAAGAAATCACCTGTTTACGTCCACACACACAGAGAGCTATGTGTGTGTTTCTCTCCGGCAGAGAGACAGAGAGAAACCAAGCAGCAGGAGGGTTTCTCACAGGGACGAACTTAGAGCCTTGGGAGTCAAGGGGGCACTTTATTTATTAGTAGATAAAATAAAATAATAATAATGAACTGATTAAGTTAAAAAACTGGTCTGATTTAATTAGGTTGACACTGAATCTTAATATAACACATTTCATACTGTTAAAGATAAACACAACAGTGATGTGTCATTGGAAATAGATGGGAC
>SSNS01001023.1:6355-26814 GCA_006937985.1 Aphyosemion australe
CTTCTGGATTTCGATCTGAAGCTGTCAGTCACAGTGGGAACTGCATGACCATATATGGGACAGCACAGCTCAGCTGCTGGAAGGAGAAATATTTTAAAACCTTTCCAAACTAGTTAACGCTACGACCACAATCTTTGGAGTACGTCCATAAATTATAGCTCAAAACGGAGGAAAATCCGTCAGCTTTCATCCAGCGCAAGTCTCATTTCCCTCGGTTCTACGGTTCTCTCAGGACACGGTCTGAAGTCGAGCAAAGTCTGTTTTTGGCCCTATTCTTTTGAATGGGGGGAGGAGGAGACGTTCCTGAACTTTCCAAAATCGTACCTCAAGTTTAACCTGTGATTATAGAAAAACCGTAAAAGATATCAAGAAGCAGAGTCATTCGAGAATAGTTTAACTTGTTCTGGGTTTGTTAAAAGTTGAATGAAGTCTCTATGTTGAAGTAGTTAAAGTTCAAAGAGCTGAATGGATTTTGTGAAAAATCTGAAGATTTGAAGGATTTCCCATTCATTTCAATGGGCTGAAAAATCGCAGAAAAAGCTGAATATCTCGGAAACGGTTGAAGATATCAATACCAAAAGTCATTCCCGGAATGACCTGAACGAGCCGAACGGTTTGATACCAAACTTGTTGAAATAGCTGAAAAATTGTTGAAGAAGAAGCGGTCCAAAAAAGTGTACGGAATCTGAAAAATGGAGGAGGAGAAACTCAATACTTTGAATGCTTTCCAAGCATTCAAACTAATTAGGGCAAGTATCGGCGATACCGATCCGATACCAATATTTTGCTCAAAGATTTTTATTTGAAAAATTAAAAGACAAAGTAATATATTTACATTGTAGCTTTATACAGAACACAAGTTAGTCTACTATTTCTTCTCTTTAATTTATGAATGATTAACATGCAACATTGAAAAGTTGCTTATTAAGTGACATATCAAAACATTTCAAAACGCTTATTGAACATTTTTCCTGAAAAGTTCAACATCTGTACTCTTTTGTTAGGCTTCCCTGACAAAAACTTAAGCCTTTTCTTATATTTTTCTTATTCACAGGTTTTTGTTGAGAAACAATACTTTGCTCAAAGATGTTTGAAAAATGAAAATACAAAGTAATATATTTACATTATTGCTTTACACAGAACTTGAGTTAAACATTTTTTTCTTCTCTTTTAAATATGAATGATCATCATGCAATAAAACTTGAAAAGTTGCTTATTAAGTGACACAACACGATTATTTCAAAATGCTTATGAACATTTTATCTGAAAAGTTCAGCGTTTAAACTTTTTTGTTAGGCTTCCCTGAAAAAACTTAAAGGGGAACTAGAATCCAAACCAACATTTTTCTTGTTGTTGAGTAAAGACAGCTTGGGTGGTCAAAAGTAGCTTGCAAAAAGATCAAAGCCGTGTGTGACCTAGTTTTTATGTAAATTAGAAAGTAAAAAAAAGCGAGAGCAATCCCCCCTCTTCTGAGCAAGCTTTCATGCAACGTCACATGACGGAGCCTTGCCTCCTCAAACCTGCATGTCACCGCCTTATGAATTTCGGCTCCACCCTCACCAGCCCCGGCCATATATAAACCAAACGCACCTGCAGGAGGAACGGAAAATGCTAGCTAGCTGTAGCTCCAGCTAGCGCCCTCCCTTGTAACTTATTTTCGGTTTTAAAAGAAGAAAAATGACTGAGAAACAGCTTGACGAACTAACGTAAATATAGTTAACTTCTTGACAGAACTTACCACTCTGATTCGTCCATTTCCAGTCTCTGGCGAACAGGTTGCTCCTCTACATCCTCTGAGTCAGGTTCAAACATGTAAAGTAGAATGCCAGATGAATCCATTTTTGGAACAAATTATGAGGCGACTCGCAGCTGCACGGTTGTGAAAGAGGCCTAAAGCTTCTGAAAAAAAAAAAAAAAAGCTATCCCGCAGGCTGAGGCTTCTGGGGAAACCAACCAATCAGCAAGCAGCTCATTACCATATTCATGTCCTTTCCGAAAGGGAGGGGTAAACAGCTCTCTTGAGAGCAGAGGTGAATTAGGGATTTCAGGATGGCCTACATCAGGCCTCCTGGGACAGATGAAAGCTAAAAGAAAATTTCTTATGCTTTTTAGAGGTGCAAAGCACAGATTTAGATTGTTGATAAACTGTATTCTAGTTCCCCTTTAAGACTTTCCTCATATTACAGGTTTTTGTTTAGAAACAACAGCATATTCACTGTTTTCCCTTTGAGTCTGCTCCTTTTTTTTTTTTGCTCAAAACCTCTCCTGCCTTTGAAAAGATTCTCTCTGCAGATACAGAAGAAGCAATGATTCCCAGGTATTTTACTGCTAGTTTACTTAGGGCTGGAAAGGTTTGTTCATGCTCCTGCCACCAAAGTAGTGGATCCTTATCTTGAGGAATTAGTTTTTCTTCTGAGTATCGACATATTTCAATGAGTACATCAGTGGAAGCTGACCGATGATGTTGGTTAGACATAACCTGTTCGTCAAAATCTGTCCATATCCCTCCTTTTTTTGCAGTTGAACCTGATGCTGTAGGCCTCTGGTTAGGCCCTGTGGTAGAAGGCACTGAAGCAGAAGGTTCTGAGGTAGAACAAGCAGTGGAGACTGAACCTGGAGTTGGAGCAGGAGCTGACTGTCCTGCCTGATAGACTTCCTGCATTTCAACACAAAGACGTTGTTTTTCATAACATCAACATTGTCTTTGTCTCGAAAACCAAAATGTTGAAACCTAACATCCACAAATGTGCTGGCAGCTAGACAGTGAATGCTTACAACTCCCCTGAATCTGCGCTGGCTTGCTGCACCAGCTGTGTGGCAAGTGAGTTGCTCTGACGTTCAAAAGCTGCTACGGCTCTG
The DNA here is from genome assembly GCA_006937985.1 of Aphyosemion australe. NCBI lineage: Eukaryota > Metazoa > Chordata > Actinopteri > Cyprinodontiformes > Nothobranchiidae > Aphyosemion > Aphyosemion australe. Next base: position 9,215 of record SSNS01001023.1, read on the forward strand.
TGAACGAGTGACACAAGTGGAATCACCTTGGATACTGAAACATGTTTTTCAGATGAAACTTCCCGTGTTACTTCTTCAAATGGCTGTTGTGCATCAACTATTTGCTTGATGAGGGACAATTCTCCCATATTTAAGCACAATGCATTCTTCCCTAAAAGGCAGAGGGCAGTGGTTACAGCTTCATTTTGCTCACAAAGCCTTTCCAGCATGTAAAAGACAGAGTTCCAACGGGTGACTGAATTAGTTTGTGTTCTGCCACTTTCAACTGTTGTTGAATATCTCTGAGCTTTTCTGTGGCCTTACTACTGTGGTGAAAAAATGACACGATTGCACTGCATTTTTCCAGGACCTGCAGCACTTCAGGGACAGCTTTAAGACTGTCCTTTACAATTAGATTCAGTGTATGTGCAAAACAAGGATGATGCCTCCATCCGGCCTTGTCTACAGCAGCAACCATATTTGCACCATTGTCTGTGACAACTGCCACCACCTCCGTTTGTTTTTTTAGCCTGTATTTGAATAGCACCTTCTTAGGGTTCTACAACCCCCCAAGGCACTTCACAACACAATCAGTCATCCACCCATTCACACGCTGGTGGGGATGAGCTACATTGTGGATACAGCTGCCCTGGGGCGCACTGACAGAGGCGGGGCCTGCCGTACACTGGCGCCACCGGTCACTCCGTGTCTTTTCCCATTCTTCTGTGATTCGCTTCAGCTCTAAGCTGATATAATCAGCTGTGTGCTGTCCATGAAAAGTATGGGTTTCCAAAACAAATTCCTTCATTTGCCAGTTTTCAATGAGATGGAATGTTACTGTCACATATGCCTCTGTGGACACTGATGTCCACATATCAGAGGTGAGTACAACACTAGAAGCATTTTTGAAAGATACTCTTACTTTTTCTTTACATTCATTGAACAAATTTACAAGAACTGTCTCAGTTACTTTCTTCCTTCCTGGAAGTTTGTATTTTGGATCAAGAGCTCTCACAGATTGTTGGAAACCTTGATCCTCCACTATGGAAAGAGGCTAACAATCATCTCTCCAGGTATCTTGTGAGTGTAGTTGCTCTTCTGGAATCATCTACAAATAATATAAAACACAAAGGGCACATAAAACAATGGTGTCACGCACTATTAAATACTTAATCTTATATACTCAGCTCTCATAACAATTTGCACTAAGGAGAAAGGAAATGCTGTTTAATATAGAATGATTTGATTCAACATAAAACTGCCAATAAAATACATAATTAAATGCATTTGTTTATACCTACATTATGAAATATTCAGTTAATTATAGGCTAAATGCAGCAATTTATTTTAGCACTTACTAATTGCATTCCATACATTTTAAATTCAAATTTAATAGCAGAAAAAGCTAAGCCTATAACTTACCGTGCTAAACACCTTAAACAGCTCCATATTCTCTCCATTTGTACCTGGATAATGCCTGCCTGCAGCACCAAAGGACTTCACGAGTGATGTCTGTGTCACTCTAGCAGCAGCGCCTGACTCGCTCCTCTCATCTTCTGACCTCCTCACCATGACGTCTTCATATACTTTCTTGTGATTTATTTTTAAATGTTTAACAAGGTTAGTCGTGTTACCACAATACCTCACAGTCTTCTTACACATGTCACAGACTGAATCGTTTTTGTTAGTAGAACTGAAGTAGCTCCACACATGACTGCATTTACATTCCATGTTCAGGCCGACAATTCACTTCCATGCAGCATAGAGGAGCTTGGTCATAGTGCGCATGCTCCCCCAGTGGCCGTCTTCTGTATTTATACTGTGCCATATCACGCACTTTGGTTGGCAGAAGAAAAAGTAGTTCCAACCAAATAAACACGTTTTATCGAGAACTTTCACATAAATTATACTATTTAAATGACTCAAATGTCGATACTTTAATGAGAGTATCGATTCCAAAACGTAAATAGCTAGAATCTCTATTGTCTAATGTTGCTTAATGAGCAGAAACTACCTATGAATTCCCCTCCTCCCTACCACCCAATGAGTCGTTAGCCTATATTTTGTGGAAGTCATTGTATTGATTAGATGCAGGAGAGTGTGACCTAGACAGAAACTGTTTGGGAATAAGATTCAGAGCTGCATTATAGGTGCTGGAAAGGTGAAACCTGAGTCAACAAATCAACAAAGAAGTCTGGAAAAGAATCCACAGCAGCAAATGGCAAAGAAAAGGACAAAATGCGAAAAGGCACCATCATTCCATACGTGGTAGAAATCTCAGAGAAACTAAGAAGAATTTTCTCCAAACACAACATCCCGATAAACTTCAAACCCAACAACACCCTCAGACAGAAACTGGATTACCATGACCTGACTGAGAACTTTCACCTACACACTATACACTTTAACTTTGCTCTAAATAGAGACACTTCTGAGTCTGTGTTGTAGAATTTTCAATAAAGCAATGAGAAAGCGGTCCATGATTCAATCAAAAGGTTTAATTTCAATATTGCAATATCAAAAATGAGGAGACAGTCACAGAGGCTCTTCCTAAAGCAGCCTCAGGATTGTATCCTGCCCAGTAGGGCTGGGCAATATGACGAAATGTTTCGTCTGTACGATAGAAAATGTCTATCGTTTAATATGAAGCTCTATCGTTTACACCACGATACGGCGTTTTACGGCAGTATTTTACGTCATGATGCCTTACGGCATGTCCATGCACGCGTGGCGTGCCACGCTAGCCATGCATGAACAAACATGGAGGAGGACGGTAGCGGACGCGGTTCAGACCAGGGTAATTTTCAACAGGATGACCTGCCAACCCAAACGGAGGAGCTTGTACCTAAAAGAGGGGAAACTTCTGTTGTATGGATGTGGTTTGGGTGTAGGAATGCCGACGCAGACCAGAAAGCAGTTGTTTGTAAAGGTTGCCGGTTCCCGGTGCCAACAACAGACTCCAACACTACAAATGTATTTTATCAGCTGCGCAGGAACCACGATAAAGAATACAGAGAGAGTCAACAAGCAAAAGCCGTAAAAGCAGCGTCGAGTGGTAGCGTAAGCGCTCATAACACACTCCAGACACAGACGCTGCAACAGGCGTTTAGCCGTGGCACACCATATAACCACCGCTCCCGCAGATGGAAGGAGATCACTGCTGCAGTTGCCAAGCACATCTGCAAAGACATGGTTCCAATCTACACGGTCGAGAAACGTGGGTTTGGTGAGTTGGTGCGAACACTTGCAATTTTGTGTTATCTAGAAGATGTGGGGGGTGAACATCTTATAAAGGTGGCCTGCATCAAAGGGACAGAAGCTACACACGCACCCACAGCCATGCAGTGACCGAGCCATTGTGAGACACAACATTTATGGCTGTCATAACCCCCACCTTCTCTTACCCCACAAATGGTCCCACTGTAGCATTGAATTGCACAATTGAAAAGAAGAATCAAATTTCTCCATTACAGTCTATAAACAGGGACACTTAGCCTAGAGCAGTGTTTCCCAACCCTGATCTTCAGGGCACACTGTCCTGCATGTTTTCCATGTCTCTGCTTTAGCACACCTGATTTAATTTGCCTCCTCAGGAGGACATGTGCTGCAGATGCCTGTTAATCACTCATTCATTTAAGTCAGGTGTGTGGCAGCAGGGAAACACTGGTGTTTGAAAGGACAACATGGAAAACATGCATGACAGTGTGCCCTGAGGACCAGGGTTGGGAAACACTAGCCTTGTGAACTAGACCAAATTCTTGCTTTGCAGAGTTTGGTCTAGGCACGCTTCATTGGAACCCTCGCAGCCTGATCCGCTGCTGTGGCTGTCCAATCATAGCTTGCTATAGTTTTGGTTGGGCCAATCACAGCGCTCTATATTGTGGGCCAATCACAGAGCGGGAGAAGCCAATGACGTCAGAGCTGCGGCCGCGAACACAAACATGGCAGCAGCGCAGGAACCACGTTGGTTTGAAACGGCTTTGTCATCAACATTGGACGATTTAGACTCCAACGTGCGTAAGTCTGTCGGCTATACTTAGCGGCTTCTTATTTTTATCAAACAAAGTAGTGCAATGTCCCAGTACACCTGATATTCACATGTTTTTCATACAAAAACGACAGAAATCATTGATGTTAGACGCCATTGCTGCCTCCCTCTTTTCCGTCGCTGTGATTACGTCACGTTGTTCGTTACTCTGATTGGTCCTAGTGCTATCCAATTGCGTGCAGACAGTTTGAGTCAGGTCCTTCTTTTTGGTTTAATGGCATATGGCATAAACAAACCTTTGAAGTCTCGAGAGATTTTGTGATCTCGCGAGTCCAGCGTGGAGCGTGGCGGTGAAGCCGCTCTGCGGCTGAGATTCTCCTGGTGTGCACTGGCAAGCAGCGAGTAAACTTTTCCGCTGCCATGATGCTGATGCTTCCAGTGTGCAGGAGGGGTAATACATGAGATAGACTCATTCCATGCAAAGCCAGATATTTCAAGCCTTTATTTTTTTATAATTGCTGGGTTTCACTCACGTGAAACTCAAATGCGGGGCAGGAAGTGTTTTGCTTCAGTACAAAACACAGCGCGATGGAGGAAAGTGCGTATAGTAAGGCATTAAATGGACTGGCACAGACGCGATATTGCGAAAAAATACGTCTTCATGTAGGTTACGACCCATAAAGTTTAAAAAAGTCTGCATTTTCATCCTCTCTGGAGGATTTACCCAGCGTTGAAGTGATCGACATAACAAACTACCTCATGCTGCGTACCTCGTATTATACAGCAAATCAAATGAAAGCATTCAAAAGCCTGGAAGCCTACAACTATTTTATTTCAGGTTGAGTAAACCATTTAGTGATCCTGAGAAGCTCTAAATGACTGTCGTCTTGTTTTTGCTCAGGTAATTGAGTTGTCCTATTTAGCTCATGATAATAATGATGACGCTATTGATAACCACAAGTATGTTTACGTGCTAGAATCTACTGGTAAATAACTTATTAGGCCCTTTTAAATCTAAATTTCTGGTACGTTTGTTTTTAATAGGGTATAAACGCCACGTTACAACTCTAAGCTAACTGCTAACAACATTAGCACTTTGAACGCTATTTGCGTTACGGACACATGAAAACAGTATCAAACTGTTACCTGTCGTTTTTATGGCTGTGTTTAATAAAATGCAATAAAAACATTTAGTAAACCCTTACCTGTTAGAAAGTGATCGCTGCAAACTTTAGCATTGCCCATTTCAGAGCCTCTTGTTTTTAATCGGAGATTACTGATTCACTTCAGCCGTCTTCTTTCAGTAAGTTTTTTTTTTTTTAAAAGTCCGTTGTGGTGCACTACTTTCGGGACCCGAAAAAAACAAAACAGTCTTTGTCCCGATTAGAGCAATTGTAACAACCATAGACAACACAGAATTTGAGCATTTTAACGCCAAATCAACAGAGTAAATAGGGATCTGTGTCGCGGGTAGCTACAGCATGCCCCGCATCTGCATTTGTTTACGTGGACTTCAATAGGAGAGGCAGGGAAGAGGCAGGGAGCTATGTCATGCGAAACCCAGCAATTGTGATGATTATGGCTACAGCTGATGAAAACCCCAAATTCAAAATCTCAGACAATTAGAATTTTGTGAAAAGGTTAAATATTCTAGACTCAAAGTGACACACTCTAATCAACTGATGAATCCAGAACAACTGCAAAGGGTTCCAGAGTCTTTAAATGGTCTCTCAGTCTAAGTTGAATTACTGACATAAATAGACTTTTGCACCATATTCCAATTTTTCAAGTTTCACCTGTACATTTTCTAATATGTGTTTAGTTGCCTTAGGCAACCATACATTTTATCACTGTAATACAGCATATAAAAACACCCAGACATTGTCTTAAAGAAACAAAATTAACACGTTCAATTTGTTTCAAGCAAGCATTGGAGGTAATATTGGTTCTGATTAATACTGGCTTTTCATTTCAAAGTGAACCTACTTTGCAGTCCCCTGCTGCAGAAGAAGAAAAACACCTTTAATTAGGGTTTGTGCTATCTTGGTTCCACAGACAATTTTAGCTGCAAATTTAAAAAAAAACCCAGCCACTTCCAATTTTGCCTGACAAGCAAGTTATTTTGCCACAACATTTCCTTGACAATTGTGGTCTGAAGGAAATGACCTGGGGACTTTAATTACTCAGATCTCCTCTGATGCTGATTTGTTAGAGGAGACGCTGCATCACCGTCATGATAAATGATATGTCGGTAACTTATTTTACACTAGTTCAGTTGAATAAAACTCTTTAAATTTGTTCTTTTTTAAAATCAGTTTTATTTATTATTTCTTTATTTTAAGATGCCAGTAAAGTCCTAGTATTCAACTCAAGAGAAAGGTTGTGTTAGATAAAGTGTCATTTGTGTTTTGACAGACCAGTTAAACTCCTTCCCCCTTATTTAAAGCCAAGTTGTGGAGGTAATATATCCAGAGGGGAAACCTAAACATCCTTTTCTCTAGTAAGACCTCCCAGCTTCTGCGGATGAATCCCAAGGTGTTTCAAGGCCTAAAAGGCCTTGAGAATTCTGGGTCTGCCTCGTGTTCTCACATTGTGACATGCCTGAAAACCTCTAGAGGGACGTGACCAGAGGGCATTGGCCTTGGCTTCAGATCACAACTCCACACCTCCTGGTTCCGACTCCACTGTGTGACTTTTTGTCTTCTGTGCATGTGGGTCACTTTTTGGGCTGTGAAGCGTTCACACTGGAAAGTGCTAGTTGTCGCAATTCAGTTATATGGTTGCAACGCTGATGGTCCGGGGCCTCCATAGCATGTTGAAGACGTATACGCAGCCACACCAGCCTGGCTCCTCCTCCTCCTCACATGGGTCACTAGTCTTATCACATTTTACTGAGGAATGGCATCCAATGTTTTCTTCAACCAGGAGTTGTTGAAGGTCAGCTAGTGTGGTGTTGGTGCCAGCCATAAACCTGACTGGAACAAAACTGGCAGCACTTGAAACCCAAAACACTAGCAGGAGAATATTAAAGCGTTGTTTAGAGTGCTAGCAACATATTTAGCTGAGCTGCTGATTCTATTGATAAACATCCCTTACAAGCTCTACTACATCATTTTAAAGGTGACTGGCCAGGTTTTCCAATAATGTAAGATTTGTTGCTAAGAAGCCTTAATAATCATATAAACACAAGTACATCATCTTTTTTCCAAGTTTGTACAATTATTGCCATGAGCCTGTGTCTGTGATAGGGCTAAACAGGATTCATATACAGCAATGAACAGCTTCAGAAAATAATTTTAAAGACTTATTCTGAGTAAATAAAGGCCTATTATAATTATATCATAGGATTTTTGATCATGTGTGCTTACGTTGTGCCATTTGACTAATCCCAGAAAACAAGCTTTTCAGTAGAAAACCATTTTCCATCATTCTTTTATTTACTCCAAACTTTTCACCCATTTCAGGGTTCTCAGGGTGTGATAAATTTAGACCGACAACTCTAAAACACATTTCACACCATTTTGGCAACGACGCAGCTGAACCTTTAGAGTGATGCCTTTTTATTATTGTTTTTTTGCCTCCTGTGTAGTTGGTGCAACCTCTGGTTGGGTGCCAACAGAACTCTGAGCTTTTCTTTTGCTCCTTTTGACATTAAATTCCTTCCACTCCTTTTTCATTTTACATACCCATAGTCTCAACATAGCGCTGCCAAAGTGGCAAAAATGTCAGCAGAAGACTGAAAGTTTTATTTGGCTGCAATGCAGTTGGATCACATGCCACCTTCCTGCTGAACTAAACCCACCACGATTCAGAAATCCACATTAAATAAATGGATAGAAATGTTCTGAAGCGTCTGTCGGGTACAGTGTGGTGAGATGTCCGTAGGAGTATACTGCACAGCTTGTTCTACTGGGCCGCTTATCATCTATAACATATATTTGAATAATCATTAAGAGCAGCCTGAACAATGCATTTAATTAGCTGAGCCTCCATTTTTGCATCAATCTATTCCTCCCACCTTCTTTCCCGGACTCAAAACTCAAGAAGCTTCTTTAGAGGAGCAGGAATGTTCGTGTCCAAAGACATGTCATAACGGATATCTAAGTTTTAAGGAATTGAACAATCTTGGCAGAACTGATATATAATTTACACGTAGGAAAAATTCCTTGTGTTTTAATGTCTGTCGTCCTCACTTTGTGTTTGTAGGCTGCAGGTGTGTGAGGAGCTGTAATTACTGAGCCTGTTGGCTGACTGAAATGCTGCCCGGACAGCTGCTCTCTGCCCTCCGAGCAACAAACCCTTGCTCCGCTGCGTCACTCTACTCAAATGAGTCACGTCTCTGATGTATTATTCCAACTCTTTCATGTCTGTCAACATCTGACTTTTTATTCAAGAGAATGGACTACAATAAGTTATTTGAGACTGCATTATTTAAAAAAAAAACTGTTGTGATTTTTTTTCTTCCTTTTTATTGTTTTCAGAGCAAAGATTTTATGAAAATACCCTTTATTACCAAAAGTACGGACAGGAAAAGTATTGAGGCTGTTCAAAAACTGTTCAGGTGTTCTGATTCTCTTCAGAGCTGCAAAAAATGATAATGATAATGACACGCACTTGTATAGTGCCTTTCAGAGTCAGAGGACTCCAAAGTGCTTCACACTACAGCGTATCATTCATCCATTCACCCACACATTCACACGCTGATGGTGATGAGCTACAACAGCTGCCCTGGGGCACACTGACAGGGGCAAGGCTCCCGAGCACAGGCGCCACCGGTCCCTCCGACCATCACCGCCAGGCAACGGGTTAAGTGTCTTGCCCAAGGACACAACAGCAGAATTCTCTGCCCGAAGCCGGGATCGATCCTACAACCTTCCAATTACTGGACAACCAGCTCTACCTCCTGAGCTACTGCTGGCCCAAAAAAGTATTTGCCCCTTCAAGTATGTTCTGTTTTTGCTTTGTTTGTAACTTATACAACCTGCGACATGCTATTTTACACCTTCCAGAGCAAAGAGAAGCACACAAAAAAATATTATCGTTGGGATTAATGAGATGTCATTTTTGTGAAATCTGTCATTTTTGCGAGACGTTCCTTCAACTCGGAAATGAGACGCTTGGATTTGATGAAACCCTGTCTCCCCTGTGTGAATTCTACATTTGTAGACAAGCGAATTCACGCCGTCATCATGACCCACATTGCTGAGTGTCCCCTCTACTATCGGCTCTACTCCAAGCTCCTTCTGAGCTAAGCTGCTGAAAGCAGCTTCACTTCCGCTTCCGTTTATGTGCGTGTACACCCCGTCGTCCCTGTTCATGGTCCCATGTCCACGTCTCCTTATTTCGATAGCTTCCTTTATTCATCTCTTGTATTTCTGTTGTTCAGTGTTGACAATCCTTGTTCTGTCCCAATCCGGGGTGTACACGTTGGACCACGCATGGGACTGCGTCATCGAGGAGGACAGCGTGGGCAGCAGGGGGCGATATCGTCCCCTGCTGCCCGCACATAAACGGAAGCGGAAGTGAAGCTGCTTTCAGCAGCTTAGCTCAGAAGGCCACAGTGATGGTCGAAACATCAGCATAAGGTAAAAAAAGATCTCCTATCTGTGTTTTACAAAGAACGAAAAGTTAAAGGATTAAATCAGACATACACAGGATGAACGTACCGAAGAAAAATAGAGTTGCTGACTTGTGTTAAGATGGATGCTGACATGTGACTATCCTCTTCTCTGCATGTGTGTAATACATTATAAACAGTGCCTGTTCATTCAAACTCCATTCTTAAAGCAACATTCCGCAAGTTGTACACCTTAAAATTATGCTTTTTTGTAAAGTTTTTGCGTCATAGTATTATCTATTATGTTCATTTTCATACCTGTGATAGTGTTGGGGGGTCCCACGTCTGTTTACTGCGCTATACAGTTTTTGTGCATCGGGTAGCGACGGAAGTACTGACTGGGTGTCGTTTTACGGCAGAATATGGCAAGCCAAAGGGATAAAAAAGCGCTCGTTCTAAACGTGCGTTATGTCTGCCAAAATGCACATCTTGAACACGCGTTTTGATGCCAAAGGGGGCAAAAACTTGCGTGTTCTAAAAACGAGCATTATGTCCGCCAAAACGCGCGTCTTGAACGAGTGTTTTGGCGGACATAATGCGAGTTTAGAATGCGCATTTTTTTATCCCTTTGGCTTGCCATATTGTATAACATAGACTCGCTGTACCAGTGGCAGATTCACCAAAGAAAGCTAGAAATCCCTTATCAGAGGAATCAAGGAAAAGAAAAGAAGAACGTGATAGAGCAAGAGCAAAGACCAGAGTTATTATTGGGCCGTCTTTTCCTCGCTGGAGAGCTCTTTTAGAAAGAAGAGCATGAACTACGGACTCTGACCTAGCCGTGCTGCTAATGGATAGGTAAGTAATAAATGATTTCACCGGGGTTATTGTGTTTGGTCTGGCATAAAGTTGTTCTACAGTCCTGATAAAACTATTTATTCAATGTGTGGAGGTGGAAAAGTTTGTTTTCGTTGTTTTGCCTGACATTAGGAATGTAAACATGCCTCTTATGCCCGAGAGAGATTTAATGTTTCGACAGTGACGTTACGCAGCAAGCCTCTAGAGGGCGACAGAGACCATATAACTGCAATGTTGCGGAATGCTGCTTTAAAGAAACAATATGTTACACTATTATGTCTTTGTAAAATTTTATTTCTCAATCCTATTGAAAGGAAACAGATTTCCTTCTCAGCCTTCTGCTGGGGTTGCCGAGTGTGTGCCGAGCTAACACTGCAGCGCCAGTATTTGTAATTCGACACCAGCAGGAAAAAAGCTGAGTTGTTTAAAGAACCGAAGCCAGTAAACAGCAGCGCCCCAGAAGTTATTTCTTGTACCCCTAAGAAGCCACGACATCCTTTTAATTTACTCTAATATCGGGTAAGTAAGGTTGAGGAGCTAACAATGCTAACGAGAATTAGAAGCAAGTTGGCTCTAAAAAAACCTCAAGCTACTTTTTCAATTACCAACAACTCAATATTACAGTGAAATGTATGTGTGACATGAATAATGAGTCAATCATGGTGTTTTACTTCCTTAAAAGAGTCGTTCAGAACTATAACGGCATGATGGCAAACAACCACATTTCCTGTAATGCCAGTGACAAACTACCGTAATAGGTGTAGTAAGTACGCCCTACCATAAAACACCCAAGAGTGCTAGCACCAGATATGACAAAGTATTTATCTACTCATCATTTCACTGTAATATTGAGTTGTTGGTAATTGAAAAAGTAGCTTGGGCGATGGTGGCCGCCTTGCAATCGGAAGGTCGCAGGTTCGCGTCCCGCTCAGTCTGTCGCTGTTGTTGTGTCCTTGGGCAAGACACTTAACCCACATTGCCTGCTGGTGGTGGTCAGAGGGACTGGTGGCGCCAGTGTTCGGCAGCCTCGCCTCTGTCAGTGCGCCCCAGGGCTGGATGACTGATTGTGTTGTGAAGCGCCTCGGGGGGTTGTAGAACCCTAAGAAGGCGCTATACAAATACAGACCATTTATCAACTTACTGTGTACGACTCGTCTTCGCTTGTCATCTAGAATCTTCTGGTGCTGATCCGTAACTGGCAACAGCCGTGAAACTTAGGGAACGAGAGTGAGAAAGTGACTTGGTTATAAAAATGGCATGCAGTACCCAAATTTGACCACAAGATATTATTCTTTATTCTTATTGCACCTTTAACATATAAAGTAAGAAAAATAGTCATAATATGTCCCCTTTAAATATTTCAGCAAACAAATTTCAGTTTCAGGCATGACTATCTTATTAAATACAAAATACAGCTTTCAAATGATGATTTTATTTGTTAAGAGAAAAATAAATAAACCAAAAACCAGAGATTTGTAAAGGGATAATAATTGTTTTACAGCACTGTGTTTCAAACTCATCTTGATTTATTACTTAGCTTTGCATCAGAAAGCAGACATTTTTTCAGCATACAAGATCTTTTTACATCAATCAAGGTATTAAAGAATTCCTTTTCTTGCATATTTTCCCCTGAAGTGATCAGTGAGTGACTTATTATTTTATAATTGGTACAATACTCAGTGTTTTTCTGTATTTTCTCTATTTCTTCATCAGAACAAAAAACCCCACTGAGAAAGCACCAATAAATTTGGTGTCGCGTGTCCGCGGTTTCAAGTTACACCAAACACAAACCAGAAATAAAGAAACAAAAACAACACATTCACTCCTTTTTGAGATCAAAACAATCTTATAAGCAAACAGCTTTAGTACGTGTCAGACTTGGTTGTGTGTGTGATGAGTCAGCGCTCATCCGAAGATAAGAACAGAGAGAGGACAGGAGAGGCCTCCTTCCGAAGCAAAACCCAGCCTACGTCTCCTGCTTTAATCCAGGACCGGTTTGAGGCCCTCATCATCAGGAAACTCCTGCCATATTCTGAGGACAACACAGGATGACAGGAACTCTGAGACCTACATACCAACATCACCATCACACAAATCACCTGTGGCACAACGCCTGCAACAACTAAAACCAAAAGGGGAGACATTAAGTGTCCAAAGCCTATTATTCAAATATGTCTGTTCATTCTTTCTATTTATTATATTTTTTATTTGTTTGCTGTGATATTACTGCTTTGTAAATTAATATAAACAAATAATAAAAACATTCACTGATTGTACAACTCGTCTTAGTTGTACTGGTCCAAACTGGGCCTTGTAAACATTTATTCTGTAGTTGAACACAGGACAGCCTCAAATCCAAGATGATCCAGCATGCGTTTCATTTGGCTTCATGTTTCCTCCATTCTGTCTTTAACCTCATGGTATTTATTTAGAATGCAGGTAAGATTTAACTAGATTTGTTAGCAAAGCAGGCCGATCTTGGGGATTTCTCTACAGTATTGATTTCAACCTCTGGGCATGTTAGAGCAGTTATCACAGTTACACCTAAATACATTTAATAAAGATGCAGCGCAAGCAATAAATAAAAACCTGTAAAGATGTAAGCATTAGGACTTTGGTTATTACATATTAAAACATGGGGAGAAATGAACTTTATTCTATTTATCTTCAAAATATGTAAAGCATTTGGCTTTTTAATGGAATCTCAAACCTATAATTAAATCAAAATGTAAGTGCTTTTTATCCATTTTCAGCCATTAAGACACCAATAAGACAAAAATAACAAAATAATAATTATATATATATATATATATATATGTGTGTGTAGCAGATATGGTATTCATAGGTGTTAAATGATATTTTCCAATGTGCTGGTATTGATGGTTCATGTAATTACAGTGATGACACCATTGCATTACATTCATTTGGAGCCGTTGTGTGTGTGTGGGGGGGGGGGGTCGCGTGTTGAAAGGCAGGATGTTGGAAAACTCTCCCCTCATGTTTTAACAATGCAAATATAACATTTCTACTACTGTAAATAGTAATTTCTCTATCAAACTACAAAAATGTCCGACTGGGGTCAGTCCCTCAGTGGAGGGGGCGGGGTTTGCAGAGCTTCATTCAGATTTAAAGAGACAGTACCAAAACGGGCCATTTTTGAGACTCTGCTCAGAACAGAGGTAGAGAAGGTGTCTGACAGAAACAATAATGAGGAATTCAGACCTAAGAACTGCAGTTCCACTGTATATGGACCACAACTAAATGATTTAGATGCAAAAAGGAAGAATTTAAAAGCATGATATGTCTACTTTAAATCAAGATGATGCAGTGAACATTTAGAAGAGTTTACACCCAGATATGAACAGCTGGTATGACAAAAGCCTTAGGCACCAGCTCCCAATGACCCCACTGAGGAAAAAGCACTTAAGATAATATGTGAGATTACGTACATACATTTCCTGTTGTTGTAGAATTCTACCTTTGTCCAAGCTATGGTTTCACTTCACCATAGTTTCTCTAGTGAAGAAGACTGTTGAAGACACGTGATAGATCAGGACAGTGGGGTGAATGGCAGGAAACATGATGAGAAATAAGTAGGAGCAGATGAATCTGTCTCTCCTGCTGTCTAATCTGCACCAAATGATCACTCAGACACAGAACTAAACATTATGTTCTGGATAATATGCATCTGGACAATACAACACCCACAAAATCAGTATTGAAATGTTAGTCATATTAAAATATTTACATAGAGAAAGTATTAAATCCTCCTAAAAAATATAATATCTTTATTTTAAAAACACTGACACCTTATTTCCCCCTACCCATCACTGCTTCAACCAGCTTCTATTGCCTTTTTGTTCAAAGTTCTTATTTTTTTCTTTTTCTTCCCCAGAAATCATTTATAAAATCTCAGCCAACCCATCTGTCTCTTCCTCTTTAGGCTTTGCTGATGTTCCCAGGAAGGGAGGGGTCGCCACCACATCCTCGTTGACTCGGTACAATAATTAAAGATGTAACGCCAGACTGAACACTGAATCCATTAACCTGATCACATCTGAGATGCAGCAGTGGTGTCTCACCCGTCTGTGCTGATGCTGCAGGTTCTTCATTAACAGCACAGACAGGACAACTATACATTTTATCATCAAAGGTTTGGTTTTTGTGACTAAAATGAAAACCACTTATGAAGAGAAATGCAACAGCTTATCTTAGGTCTTTTTTATAATAAGAGTAAAGGTAGAGGATTCGCAAACATAGTTTATGCACTTAACTATGCTCTATAGTAAACCGAGTTTGTTTTTTATTTATTTTGATGCTAAGAACAAATTCAGAAAACAAACTTTGGTCAGGAGATAATATCTACAAGATCTCTGGACAATAACATTGCCACTTGCAGCTGAAGAGACACCATCACTCATTCGTTCTTTGTCAGATCTCAGCATCACTTAAATGTAAACTAATATAAAATAACTAATGTAAAATACATGAAAATAAATTATATATGGCACAATTTTATTAATTTCTTTTTGTATGTTTTGCTTATAATTAATTCTTATTGTGTTTTTTTTTTCATAAAAAGTGATCCCGGCACCCAGCTTACCTCTGAAGAATTTGATCCTCCTTTAAAGATATTTTTGAAATATGAGCAGTCATTGAGTTTCACAATAAAGGCACGCTTACATCGTTAGCTCTAAAACTATCATTAAAAACCCTTAAAAGAGCAGACTCTGTGACCTGCTCTAAAACCAGACTAGAACGGCTCCAAGACCTGATGTTTGTCAAGAAAGGTGATTAACTTAATCCAGAACCCTCACTGACATTCAATGCGTTTACATGGGCAGTATCAACATCTAAGTCGATCCTGGTCGAACTTATGATAATAACAGACCTGCCAACCTGTACGCATTTTGCGTAGCAAATACGCAATTTGGCATCTAATTACGCTGGTACGACTCACCCCTCTAAACTACGCAAAAAGCTGCGGACACGCGAGTTCTGTAGCAAATATGCACGTGTGGTACTCATGTCTGACAACACGACTCAGCAGCGTGTTGAAGAAGTTTAAGCCAATCATCGTAGAAAAGCGGATAAAAACAATTCTGCCTAACCTATAGCGTAACACCCCCGCCCCCTCCTCCTCCATCCTACGTCCTGCCCGCTGCCTCCCACTCGCTGCTGTTCTGGCGTTAAAAAAAGGGAAACTCTCAGTGTGTGTGTGTGTGTGTGTGTGTGCGCACGCGGGCGTGCCCATGTTTGTGCGTGTGTGTCAGCAGACCGGACCGGCCATCTTTTTTTGAATGAACAGTTGGGCGTCGCACACGTGGGGTGGGTGGATGTTTTAACACACACACTTTGAGGAGGTTAAACAACACCTTCGCTAAAAACTTTATGAACAGTCCCTCACATGTTTCACTCGCTGCCCCCCCCCCCCTCCTGTTGACCAGTGAAACCCGCACCTTTGCGCACCGGTGTTACGTCATTCTCATCCAGTCCATCGTTGATATGCTGCTCCTGAGCGGTAAAAACACACGCGTTCATCACTAGCTAGCTCTCAGGGCGCTCTGCTCGTACCACAGGAGAACTACAGCCTCCTTCAGCTCAAACATCTTGGTAGGTTACTCGAGTAGCCACATTAGTAAAAGTTCTGAGCACTACCCCTAAACATGCATCATCTCAAAGGTTGCTTGTTGATGTGATTTATCTATCTCTTACTCAAGAACAAAAGATTAAATCATCACAAAAACTAAACCAGACGTATCAGATGAAGCTGAAGTTGGTTCTATGTTTTAGTTTCAGAGTCAGAAAGAGCAATTCCAACCAGTTTACCCAGAGCATCTTTCCTCTGCTCTAATTATAAAACTACAACGCTTAGACGCTTCAGACCTGGACTAGAGTTTTTCTGAACTAATAGTAAATCCTTAAGTCAGTTGATATTTGAAACGTTAATTAATGTCCTTAATTCATTTGTGAAAGTTCAAAGAAAGCAGATTTCAGCACTTTTTGCATCTACAGGTAAAACTGGAAAAGTTAAAATCTGGTGCAAAAGTTGATTTCTTTCAGTAATTCAACCAAAAAGATGAAACTAATCTATGAGACACTCATTCCATTCAAATCCAGATGTTTCAGCCTTTATTTGTTATAATTGTGATGATCATGGCTACAGCTGATGAAAACCCCACATTCAACATCTCAGACAGTCAGAATATTGTGAAAAGGTTCAATATTCTAGACTCAAAGTCTCACACTCTAATCAGCTAATGAATCCAGAACACCTGCAGAGAGTTCCTGAGCCTTTAGATGGTCTCAGTCTGAGATGGATTACTGACATAAGTGGACTTTTACACCCATTTTTGAGTCTCACCTGTAAACCACATTAGAACAGGCTCTGCTAAAAAAAACTACAATACTTAGATTCTTCAAAGCTTAACTAGATTATATTAGACTAATAGCAGAGTCCTTAAAGAACAGTCTTCAAACCTGGATTAGATTATTCTACATTAACAGCAGAATCCATAAATTCCAGGTGGTAATTTGTGAAACCTTTAGTTCATAGAAGGCCACTTCATTATTTTATTGTGAGTCTGGATTATCATATTAGTAACATTTTTCAGCTCTATAGGTTGATGTTTATAAACAGCATATTTATTTCAAGAGTTCTGATTGGTCACCCATAAAATAAAACATTTTATAATTACAGCAGGTTAAAGCTACTGTGGATGGAATAATTTGTGGGAACTGACCTTTCTGATTTGGAAACTAAAAAGGGAACCAACTTCAGCTTAGTACAAAACAAGTAAAAAAAAATAATTACCCAATGAATGAGAAAAAAGAATCAGAATATCACATTCTTGAAATATTGCAATATGCAAAATAAATCATTACCTTTAAATACATATTAAAATATTTTTAAATTTATTTAGATTAATTACGTAATAAAGTAATGGAGTTGCAAAAGTCCATGACAAAAGCCGCACAAGTGGTACTCAAAAAAGTTTGACAAGGTTGGCAGGTCTGGAATAAGCTATGAGTCTTTATCCTCGTTTACATGCGCATTAGAAAACCGACCTCTCAAATGAAGTTCGTTCCACTCTGGTACAGTAGGTGGCGACATGCACCCTTTCATGTCGGGCATTGTTCCGGTTAGCTTGTAGCAACACAACTTGTAAACAAATGCTGGCGGGAGTAAATGAGATGGAATTGAAACAGGATATGCACCGT